>OX155955.1:18978347-19043347 GCA_944548615.1 Micropterix aruncella | reverse complement strand
AGATAACCGCATTAGACGGCAGGAGCATATCGTGATCCTAGCCGGGAAAGTTAGAACACTAGCATTCGCCTTCAGGTGCAATGGGAGTTGAGATATATCGTAGGTCCGGGGACACAGCAAAACGTCTACTATGCGTTGTGGAGAATATATTGAGCTACGACAGAATAGGTTGGAGGGGATGAACAAATACCATTCTCTCGCCTCTAGTTGTAGCAAAGTATAGTAAAAACTGCTGACCGCAAATCGTATCGATATCTCTCGGATGAAGTTCAGCCAATGCAAGATTCTTATCACCGGATAATTGTAACTAAAACACCATTGCTATCAGATGCTACAAAACTTCATGCTGTAAATACATTTTCATTTTGATTATAATGCCAAAAAACCGCAATAGTCTTTGATTTCACATATCTCAAATCTGCCGCATGTTCCTCTCCCTTTATGTGGCTTCTTCCTTCAAGTTTATTTTGCCTGCCTGCATATCCTATTACGCAGAACTATCCCTTTCCCAATGTATCATCATCATCATCATCATCATCATCATCATTTATTCATTCCATAAAAGCATTTCACAATACTGAGGAACATGTCAAATTTTACAATCATAATTTACTGGATGATAAAACCGCTTTGATTAATTAAAAGGAAAAAAAATAATTGTAATCAGAGGTGATTACTTAAAAATAGTCAAATTTACAAAATAATCAATAATCAAACAAATAATAATCAATACCATAAAAAAAAAAAAAACTGAAACATGCGTAATTAAAAACAATGTCAATAAAATCTAAAACTTAGTTCGAAAGTATAGTCATAATATGGTTATTTATAATCAAGCAATTGTGGACGCAATATCATAAAAGTCGTCCAGTTTGTAAAGGGCATGTTTGACTAACTGATTTTTCAAGCAGATTTTATATGCTGCCATCTCAAGTCTTTTCGTCGATGATGGCAAAGCATTGAACAATTTAAAACTAATATATAAAAATGTTTTTTGATATTTAGTCAAGCGTACTTTAGGCAATAACACATTGTTTTTATGTCGCGTATTATGGCTATGCCGAGTGGAGTGAAGCTCGCAATTTAAAACATTCTCTTTGGCGTATAAAAGGCACTGATATATGTACATGGACGACATGGTAAGGATACCAGCTTTAATAAAAAAAGGGGCGCAATGTGTTTCTCTGCTTACACCAAAAATTGTCCTAACGGCTTGCTTTTGTAGCACAAAAACGCGATGGGTATCGGTTGCATTACCCCATAGTAGTATCGCATAAGACATCTTTGAATGGAAGCAGGAGTGATACACACTGATCGCTTTAATTTCATTAACTGACCAAAATGTACTCTTATCTCTTATACTGTGTACCATAATCGTCGTGTAATAAGTCGCACATAATCTGGCTAATTTCCGACTACCTACTTCCGATTTCGTCGTTGATATTTTCGGAACCGGAAGAAAGGCTCCGGCAAGTAATGTGAAAGTACCCTCGCTGCCGTGGAAACCAGTTCCGTGCGAGAGAGTGAACGTCGCGATTAGAGGGAGACATCCTACTGCTACTCAGTCCCATCACAGAATGAATACAAACACCTACAAAGCACGGAAGCGACACTTATCTTTAATTCCCGATAGTGAATTCTTGGAAAAGAGTTGTTTTGTTGAATACTATAACATCGTTGACACACCGGGTTTCGTCAGATCCTGAAGTTAAGGCGATTACCACTATACGCCACCATTCTACATTCAGTGACGGCTTGATAGTGCGGTAATATTTTTTTATAATAAAGGTAATTTTAAATCAAATCATTGCCGGGTTACTTACCGAGCCAGTTTGTTGCTTTCTTTTCTTTATTACGAAAATAAATAAAAACTGAAGTCAGTATTTATCATTTGGGCCGACGTTACTTGGAAATGGCATTCCTTACTTACTTAAAGATATTGAAGGTAATCAAGGTGAGATTTGATAATCAGTACCAGTTAGTTGGTCCTTCGGAGACCACTGAACCCCTCAGAGGTATGAATTAATGATGGGTCATTCCGGGTGAACCCGAGTTCCGAAGCGGAATAAGTCCGCTTCCTCCTCAGAAGTTAACTGACCACACCGAACCTTTTTATTGAAATAATATCCCAAGATATCGAAATCCAATTTCGGTATTTACTCAACCTCATCTGTTATTATTAATGGGAAGTATGTATCGTCCGCACTCACCAAATTTGCCGGATCGCATCACCGTTTACTTTATTAATTAGCCGCTGGCTAATTACTAAAGTAATCGGGGTCTCGTAGTAGAATGACGCGTCGGTGCGGTGGGGTGGTAGAGCAAAAGGTAGCAGCTTATATTATATCGATAGCTCCAACTAGGAGCCGGAAGATCCATCGCTAGTCTCAATTATCTCTTTTTGTTATAATAGAAACATGTAAGATTCTATAGTTTCCAATAAACAAATGTTTTCCTTCTTGCATAATTTCCTGTGTCGCTTCTAGAAGTGAAGTTATGCGGTCGCCCGCCAAAGACATTAATCTGTGGTCTCGTGGAGTAGATTGGAGCCGGGAGGGCGGGCGGAGGGAGGTCGGGGATTACCGTTACAGGTAGGTAAGTGAAGCGCAGTTCAACGGAGTGGCCGTCGCCATGGAGACGATGCGGCGTGGGCACGAATAAGGCTGCACGTTATTGCACGTCACTCCGCTATGGCCTCCCCCGCTATACCCGCGCCCTCATCCCTAAGGGCACGTACACACGGGTGATTTAGCGGGCACGTCCACGTGAACGTCTATAATATGACGTATGCCACGCATGCGGTCTTTGAATCGTAGGTATATTCTATCGCTTTCAGTCTGTAAGCTCATGTTGTTTATTCTATTTGATAAGCGGCACGAAACCTTGGGGTCGTCAACAAAGAAACAAGTATAAGAAACATTTTCAAAAGGCCATCGCAGGTATCAGGTGTGGTTTATAAATATAAATTGTGAACCACACCTACAACGTGTTGTTTGTTCGGAAACATTAGCAAGTGAGATAGCACGAAGCGGATTAAAATGTTGCAAAAAGTGAACTACTGTATTTATCATTATTTTTATTGCGGCCTTTGCCCAACTGTTTACGCTGGATTGGACGCGATGCTTGACAAGCATGCTTGATCGTCTATAGATCCCCTTAAGGTTTCCCCAATAATAGACATGACGTCATCCTTTTTTAATAGTTCGGGCTAATTTTGACCCTGTCAAAATGTTTTTTTCTGTCGGTCGTCTGCCATCGATAGCTCTTCCGGTAGCGCACGCGAGTGAGAATGCGTGTCAAACGTTGGTGTAAATAAGCTTAAAGACGAGTGCAAGTAGGTCGAATAACATAAACTCTGGCAAAGCGCCAGGAGTGCATAACATTCGATCGCATTCTTAGCTGCGCTGTTTTAGGCACTTGGCTTCGAATGCTCTTCCGCTACCATTCGAAGTCCAAGCTGCTTCGTTATGCACAAGTGTTTCGCCTATTGGGGATCATCTGGCGAAAAAGGAAAACTATTGTAGTGAAGTGAGAAGATTGGGGAAATCAAAAAGAGCAATGTCCAAATGCGCCGTCTTCAAACCTAGTGTATGTAAGATGACCGTCGAATTAGAGTTTCTCAAATCGCACAGTGTGTGTACTCGATCAAAAGTTCTTAAAATAGAATAGAATAGAATAGAATAACTTTATTGTGCTATAAAAACATAACTTAATGAATATTACACTGGTTTTATAAAAAAGACAATTTATGCACAAATGGCGGACTTATCGCTATAGCGATAAGTCCGATCTTACAGTCAACCATTTAATAAAATAATTCCTAATATTCACAGTACAATACACAAAGAAGTAGTAAAGTTAAATTTAAAATAAACTTATACAAGTATATGTCAGTAACGTATGCTAAGGTTGCCCAGGAAAGGATAAAGGAGAGGACAAGGTGAGGTATTTGGTTAGTGGCTGTGTAAAAATAAATGTTTCTTCAACAACTTTTTGAAAGTATGCAACGAAGGTTCATGCCTGATAGAGTGAGGGAGCTGATTCCATAAACAAGCAGAATGGACTGTAAAAGAATGCGTGTAAACAGAAGAATGATGTATCGGAATGGCGAGTGTGTTATCCGTGGCAAGACAGTGGCCTCCCAAAGGGTGGAAATTCTCCTTGAGATAGGAGGGTGAAGTGGGGTTATTGAGTATGTTGTAGAGTAGCGACAACGTATGGAAATGAGTTTCTCACCGTGATAACTACTTATACGCCGTCTTTATTAATTATAGAAGAATCATTTGAGGTCACCAGAAACAGAGTGGCCCAAATGCAAAAATCATTTTTTGTGGATATTGGCCAAAATAGTTTAAAAAACTCTTAAGTGAACATAGCAAAACAAAGTAGTACGGCACACATCAGGTAAACCTGTTCGTGTATGGCCACTATAAAGGCTGTTTTACATTGATCCAGTAGCTGGATCCAGCGTCACTGGGTTCCCTCGCTGGGTCGCCACTATATCAATGTAAACAGGTCTCTATACAGTTCAGCGTCCAGTATTAAATGCTGGATCGGAATAGACCGACCGTCTATCCCGATCCAGCACTGGATCCATCACAGATACTGGATCAATGTAAATCAGCCTTAATAACTTTACGAGTACACCTTTAACAAACTCATAAGATAGAAAATACAATTTCCGCTTATGCGCGCATAACTTATTAAACATAAAATCCACAAAACCCATATTTTTGTACATAAATCACTGTTATGGTATTGTTATATCCACCTTTAAAGGCGAGTGTCTGCTGGGTCGACATTAAATCCATTATGAGCAGCGGTAAAACGGCTCAACGGCGATTTACGAGGTTGGCTTCAACGAGGAATGAGAAACCGGTCGACGGTCAAAGCGATGCCAATACTTCGCGTCGCTACGTCAACTCATACCGCGACTCGTGAGACGGCTTCGTTCGTCGGAGCATAACGACGGCGGTTTTCGCATGCATTTAACATGCTGTTAAACACATATCGTAATACAACACGAGGAGAATGGATTTTAGTTCAGTTTGAGATAGAATATATGGTTCAAAAAAATAGTAAAAAAATAGTTGTGTCGCCCCAAGACTTTTCCGGAAATTAGCGAAGGACGTCATCTCATTCAATTTAAAAATCGAATCGCAAGCGCGCGTCGCCGTAATATTCGCCGGTAAACATTCGAGTTTCGTAGGAGCGACAAAACGCAATGAAGATTCAAATTTCGAATGTACGTCTCTCGATATCAAACGCGCGACGCCGCAAATTTAAATATTTGACTCCCCTTACATTTGTATGGCATACTTTTAATATTATTTATTATTATTATTTATATAAGTCACCTGCGTACAGTCTCCAAGAACAATATTCAAGTCTCCAAAAACAATATATCGAGATTGAAGTATGGCTAGCGCGCCCTCTGGTGGACCGATTTTAACCATGACCATGACCATGACTACTCTTGCCATGACCAAATGATGCATGCATGCCAAATTTCAATCAATCGTGAAGGAACACACACACACAGATACAGACAGTCTTCAGTCTGAAAATGGTCTTAATCGTCTCGGGAAGGGGGGGGGGGGTGTCAATTTTTTAGCGCGATCACAATACGGTTTCTCCTTGTCGGTTGGTAAGAAGAAGTAAAATTGTAAAATTCGGTCGATGTGAATGAGCGTTTTAGACTATATACAAAACGAAGAAGTCTTAACATCTCTCGTTTTGTCAGTTCTACAATAGCGATGGAATTGCACATTCTGCTTGTATTTAGAAGAATAACATCATTTTTAAAAAGGCCGAAAGTGAGTCATGTCGATTCAAGTCTGGAAATATGAACGGGACCGAATAATGATTCACCGCAGAGCTTAGTCAGTTCGTGGGGTAGGGCAGGCTTTTTTATACATATCCCCAAATCGAGTGTTACTTCTCGGAATCTTCGCTGATATTTAAGATAGCAAGGGGAAATAATCTATGAAATGTTTCCAATCGCAGAACAGGATAAAACACCTTAGTGAAGACCAACCACACCGGAAAACGACTACTCCAACTCGCAATACAGAGAACTCTAAAGATAGATAGCAGAATCAGTCTTTCTAAAAATAACTTTTATCAAGAAAAAAATAATCGATAATTAGTAACAAGAGGGGCGTAATTGTAGCGCGAGAGACGGGGATAGCATGTATGCGCTATACATGCATAAAATGTGTTAAGTCAAGTACTGCATGCACTTCGGCGTCAAGCCTGAACCCTTCGAACCCGGCCCTCACCACCCTTATAACCTACGCAGGCGGCAGCGGTATGCGGCCTACCCGCGGAACAACGGATTGACAGCTATTTTAGTCTACCCTGGACAACGGCGGCTGCAACGTAACTACAAATTTCACGCGGCAAATTCGTTTTTACCCTATTTATAATTACCGCTAACTACAAAAAAACAGATTTGTAAACAGTAGCGATTTCAAATGCGTAGAAACATCCATAGAAGCCAATGGCGTCTTTAAGCGGCTCTGTGACCAAGTTTACATTCAAAGTGGGTCGCCATGCCAGCGTCTGAAGACACGACTTATTCGCCTTCGGCTATTTTGAAACCTATCCACTTGCCGCCCCGGTAAACATCTCTCGGAAGCCGTCGACTCCTTATAATTTATTCAGTCGCTCGGCGTTTCTTTTACGCAAACTTTTTTTTACCTTTTAGACGTTCAAGGATCGGATAAAATACTTTGGACTTTACCGATAGTATTGCTTTAAATATTCCACAGTTGAATCATTGTGTTTTGATTTTTATAGAGGTTGTGATCTTAAGGGTGTCTTGGAATGATGTTGATGCGTAAGAGGCGAAAAAAAACTGGTGACCCCGATGAGATTTGCAACCTACGCGATTAAGTGGAATGAAACGTACAATCTCATTTTTTCGCATGAAGCCATGCCAAAGAAGTTCAGAATTTACAGCCATCATAGACCAACTCTTCTAAAATGGTGACAACGATAACAACTTGATACGATTCATCTAGTTTGAAGCTACTTTTAGATACAATGAATGATACAATATTATTACTGAAAGTCCCAATAACTTAGAATGCATCATTGATTATATATGGTATTGGAATGCTCAACTCCACAGTACAATTTGGCAACCCTTCTGCACCGACGAAATACAGATGGCGCGAATAGCATTGACGGCGAAACTAATATCAGTTTATTTGGCCATCTATAATAACATTGATAATTAATGTCATGATGAAGGTCTGACTGTTTATCACACCCAAGTACACTGTGTAGTACACCCAAAAACTTGACTAATGATAACAATAATAGCAGTCAATTATTAATGCCATCTATTGCTTTTTATTTCAGGCTGATTACATCATAGAACATAGAAATAATACGGAGATATAGAATGTCATCCATTAATATATCTAAACATTAAAGGGCGTAATTATTAGGTATTGAAACCTGTATACCAAATTAAAAATTGATTTATTTATGCAAATAATATTAAAATAATAAGAGCTATGATTAAAAAAAACGTTTGTTATTACACTATTATGGTATTTTGCAACAGGATAAGGTAAAGGCGTGATTAAAGCGCTATTAATGTACGCCGCCATATTGTTATACAACGAACGCCACCATATTAAACATTACCGAATATAAATATACTTTTAAAACTATATGTGTCATCTACGCGTTGCGTTTAGTAGTAAAACCCTAGCTGCTAAATCGTGGTACAGAATTGAGCAATCGAATACGTTATATAATCAATGTTTACATTTAGCGATATACATAAATAAAAGATAGAGAAACTGTTAGAATTTTCAGCTAATTTCGTAAATATAACTATAAATATATAAATGTATACATTTTCAATATCGTACAAAACGGTCGATTGTACCCAAACAACAGTGATTCGAAGTACAATGCTAGTAACTAATGATATCAATTGATACCAAAGGTTACGGTTACTTATCAGTATCTCAACTTTCTCTTGAAATATGAATATTATGCATGTCGTAAAACGGAGGTTACGAGCGGCAAATGATTGATTCATATGCAATATCATTATGATTTTCATAATGATATTCACAATTTTGAATAATTTAACGATGATGAGAAAATTCTTTTATATTGACTTGCGCAAGAGCTTGAGATTATATTATATATGCATGCATACAATAGTAGAGAAACTTAAAAATAAATTGCTTATATTATACTCACAGATTCGTACACTTAATCTATGTAAATTCCGCCATTTTGTATTTCTTATAGCCAGGAATAAATAAATTTACAAATAATGAGGCGAGAATGTTGTTTTGAAGCTTGTTCCTCCAAATATTTAGCGGTGACTCCCTTGTTATTAAATGGCGGATAATTAACGACATGATTTTTTACACGACATTTTGCATAGAAAAGTTCGTAGGAAAGCGCGAGGTGATATGAGGCCACCAGAACCAGAGTGGCCCAAATGCAAAAATCATTTTTGAGAAAATGGGTAACCTGGCCCATTGTGATCTAATAATATTGCTTATAAAATTACTACAAGGACAAAACTTTTTCTTTAGCGCCATCTGTGATTTCTTGATAAATAAACTATTTTGGACCACTCTGGATTTGTAAATAAGGATTTTTAGATGGAATTTTGCAATTAACTTAAAATCGCCAAAATGTCACTTGCGCCACTCTGGTTCTGGTTGCCTCATATCTCTTACCATGTGCTAAGGGTATTCCTATCGCTACAAAATCACTCAAAATCACACCTATCACTACAAAATCTCCGCACTGGTTTATCTACCCGACATCGCGACACCTACAGTCGGTTATTTTCTGGTAGACATTTTTCAATGTAGCAAAACGTAATCAATTTAGCAAATCGCTAGAAATACGCAAAACTTTTAAGCTAATGTGACTTAATTTTGCTTACCCAATAAGGAAATAAAAATACGTGTGGCACTCGGGGACTGCCGCAGTAAAGCTATTGCATAGCATTTTTAACAACTTATGCAATTATAATTATTTATTTATTTTATTTTTTCTTATATCAGATAACTGCGCTCTATCGGAAAACGTTGAAATTATTCCGAATCATTTGCGGCTGCGGAAGCAAATGATTCGGAATAATTTAAACGTCTTCCGATAGAGCGCCGCGCACGAATTTTTTATTCGATAAAGCAAAAAAAACGGATTATTAAAAAAAAATCGTAGATAAAAAGATAGATAATTAAATTATTTTTAAAATGGTGCAGGTTTCATAATAATACGCCAGATAGTATTTGCGTAGTAGTCGTTTTTGTGTTCGGCTAGACCTAATTTCACAAATTAATTACACTATGTAATATAAACAAAATCTACAATATTCAAAGCTAAGAATATTATGAAAATGATCTTGTTTAACATATATTTTTTTCGAATCGTAAGCAGCACTCGTTTAGACGTAATTATCAGTTTAAAATCATTAATTTTCGTTAATAAATTTCTTCATTCGGTCGCAGCGTTGGCCAAGGCCCGCGATAAAAGCTATGCAATAGCTTAAAATTAATCTATATTTTCAGAATAAGAGATATTTATAATGCTTGTTTTTTTCCAAATTATTAAAATAAAACTAAAACGTGCATAATCAAATATACTGTTAAGAATATCATCAGCCCTATCCATCCCTAATTGCCACCCTTTTTCACACTTTTCCCCACTCTTTTCGTCCCATTCTACGTCTGAAGCAATCAATATAAATAAAATATCATGTAAAACAGAAAACAATAACATTTGTTTAAATTTGTAAAATCGACTTATTGAGGTAAAACGCCCTATTTTGACTATTGTACATCATACTGAAAGGGCGTTACAGTATCATTTACAAATGAGATGTCTATGTATTTATAAAAAAGCATAACATACCATTTTTTATATATATTCGGTACATACTACCGGTCTATATTACAGGGAACAAAAGTCTCACTTCTGTAGAACTGCATTTTTGTCGATACGACCTTTCAGCTTGAGGCCCTCGATATATACACTGCCGTACATTCTTCGCCTTAATAAAGAAATGAAACTAAAATCTTGGGAGGCTTTCAGGCACTATGATTATCGAAACTTTCCGCTGTTGAATAACGCATTGATACCCGTGGGCGTTAGCGGCGTTACCGGCGCGCGTGCTCGCCTTATCAAATTACTTTCGACTTGAGTAATTGTTGACAATGAGCGTCGACGTCGCGTATTACAAAGTAGAGCGCGGCCATGGCACTCGACGCAGCTATAGAGTAGGCGAAAATATGCCGATTGCGCGTGGTTCGGTCAGACTGCCAACAGAAGTTAACTTTTACAAAACTTTCACTGCGTTCTCGACGCGGAGTGGGATAAATAGACGGATGGATTGCTGCGATGCGTCGGCGCACACTGAGTCAAACAGTATGCGAAATATTACTTCGCGTCGCGTCATTTTCGTTAACGTTAACTAATTAATATCGATTATATTAACCTGGTCCCCACACATGGGTCAAATTGACCACACTAATTTTTAGGTACCTTCAATTTTTTAAGCTATTGCATAGCTTTTATCGCGGGCCTAGGCCAGCGCGGCGACCGAATGAAGAAATTTCTTATAGAAAATTAATTATTTTAAAATGATAATTACGTCTAAACGAGTACTGCTTACGATTCGAAAAAAATATATGTTAAACAAGAACATTTTCCTAATATTCTTAGCTTTGAATATTTTAGATTTTGTTTATATTACATAGTGTAATTAATTTGTGAAATTAGGTCTAACCGAACACAAAAACGACTACTACGCAAATACTATCTGGCGTATTATTATAAAACCTGCACCATTTTAAAGATAATTTAATTATCTATCTTTTTATCTACGATTTTTTTCGAAAAATCCGTTTTTTATGCTTTATCGAATAAAAAATTCGTGCGCTGCGTTCTATCGGAAGACGTTTAAATTATTCCGAATCATTTGCTGCAGCACGCAGCCGCAAATGATTCGGAATAATTTCAACGTTTTCCGATAGAGCGCAGTTATCTGATATCAGAAAAAATAAAATAAATTTATAATTTTAATTGCATAAGTTTTTAAAAATGCTATGCAATAGCTTTACCGCGGCAGTCCCCGAGTGCCACACGTATTTTGTTTTTTTTAATTTAATAAATCATGTGTATCGTAGATTTCTGAATCATTATTAGGTATATACCAAATGTTAACCTGTACGTTTTCGTCGTGATAATAAAAAAATACGTGTGGCACTCGGGGACTGCCGCGGCAAAGCTATTTCATAGCATTTTTAACAACTTATGCAATTATAATTATTTATTTATTTTATTTATTTTATTTTTTTCTGATATCAGATAACTGCGCTCTATCGGAAAACGTTGAAATTATTCCGATTCATTTGCGGCTGCGAAAGCAAATGATTCGGAATCATTTAAACGTCTTCCGATAGAAGGCCGCGCACGAATTTTTTATTCCATAAAGCAAAAAAACTGGATCATTCGAAAAAAATCGTAGATAAAAAGATAGATAATTAAATTATCTTTAAAATGGTGCAGGTTTCATAATAATACGCCAGATAGTATTTGTGTAGTAGTCGTTTTTGTGTTCTGTTAGACCTAATTTCACAAATTAATTACACTATGTAATATAAACAAAATGTAAAATATTCAAAGCTAAGAATATTAGGAAAATGTTCTTGTTTAACATATATTTTTTCGAATCGTAAGCAGTACTCGTTTAGACGTAATTATTAGTTTAAAATCATTAATTTTCGTTAAGAAATTTCTTCATTCGGTCGCCGCGCTGCTAGGCCCGCGATAAAAGCTATGCAATAGCTTAAAAAAAGAGATTATACGGTCCTCCCACTTTATTCAGTACCACCATAGTAACACCACAGTATACCAGAGTCTCTCGCTATACAGTGGTATTACTAAATAGTTTTTGGCAGTGCTTTTTGATTGGATGGCAAAAGACAATATGAGAACTACACCACCATAAACATCTTGATTATTCGCAAACTCGTATGCAAAGGATATAATACAGGAAATATCAAAAAAGCGAGCGCCGACTTTGTACTGTCGTCGTCAGTTGTCGCAGTTCCCTCCTTTCGTGCACGAGTCGATGACGTTTACACGCGAATGCGAATGCACTCAACGCGTGCATCCGACACTGAATATCGTTAAAGGAGTGTCTCTTCGTCCGCTCGCTTCTTTGAGGAAGTACGGATCGGCTGAGGTAGCTATGCACATTATAATTTTAGACGAATGTTTACAAGTATCAGTACGTCAATATCAGTATGTATATGTGAGTTAACCCCGAACGGCTTAACCAGTTACCACATACAAAACAACAAAAAAATAACGATAATAAAAGATATAAAAATGCTGCTATAACTCAAATTACAATGAAACGTTTTTTTTAAAGGAAATTTTATTCCAGCGGTAAGTCATCGTTTTCATCATATTCAACACACTTACACTTAACGACTGTCTAATGCTTGTCACATACATTCAGAGATCATATACAAATAGAAAAATATTTATTAATGTACACCTGAGAATCGGTGCATATCACTTTCTTATGCTCCACTATCATTCGTCACTGCATTTTTATTGTCCTTCTTTATCATCATCCCTTTTCAAACACTTTTCATTTTTTAAACTGCCGGAGATGAGACATATGGGTCAAAATAGACCACACTGAAGAGGCTCTAGCACTATAAAACACTAGATCCACACAAACACGACGCGCGGCCGTCACAGTAAAGCACCTTAAACGCATCGACAAAACATGAAATATTTAAAAACATGGGGGTAGTGCGTCAACTGATATTGTCCACATTTACCAAAAAATATTAGTTACTGATTTGCAAAATAGGTACTACAGTCTTTTCGTTGAAAATGTAAAGTAGTTACGGGACGGCAGCAGCTAAGAGGGTTACATTAGATCAGAGTCTATCAGTCGTAAAACTACACTAACTTGTATTATAATTGTATTTGAAAATTATAACTTGTATTTGTCTATAACTTGTATTTGATTTCTATATGACTTGTATTTGACTGTAAATATAACTTGTATTTGACTTTGTTGATATATTGTTTTGACAATGAATTGTAATTTTTTTGATTAAGTATAAAATTCTATATTATTCTAAATTCTATAACATATATTACTTTCTTCCCTTACTTATAACTTTTTCTTTCTTTCCTTACTTAAAACTTTATTTATATTATTTAATCGAATGTTATAGTATATTTATTGCCGATTATATAATGGAATTGAATTTTATTTATTATATTATCTTTTATTATTTTTTTTGAAGACCAAATTTTAGGGCAATTTAGTGTTATTAGCTTTTTACTAAAACTTGTACATAATTGTTTGTAATATTAGAGTCCTGTCCACCCTAGAACGGGCTAGTCCCAGTTAGGTGACAGAATCAGTCCCAGCTGGGGGTTATTTTTGTAAGCAAATCAATGTTTTATAGTAATTAATTCTTAAATAAATAAAATATTACGTGGTCTACTGTGCGATGTCATGGTTGAACTCCGTCTTCGCTCACTTTCGCGTTTCGCTATATTTCGTCATGGCAGTTCCGTTATATACTTAACATATTGACGGCTGAATACGTGGCCTTTCCATGTCATACTAAGACATATTACGATATGATTTTTACCACAGCAGCGTAAAATGAATATGTTTTACATTATTCTGAAAAAACCTTTTAATGTAGAATGCATAGAATCGTGTAGGCGAAAGTTTCGTTTGTTTAATTTATATTGATGAATGAATTGTGCCTCCCCATCCAGGAGTGCTCCTGAGACGGTAGACCGAATACACCAAGTGGCACGGTATTAGGGCCGGCCTTTGAAAACGGAGGGAAAGGCGAATCACGGCTGTTATACAAGAGACTTGAACGAATATAGGAAAGTAGGAGGCTGGGGATCTAGGATTATAAAGGCAGTAAATAGTGTTTAGTGGTTTTTGTCTCTCTCACTAAATGCTCTCATTTTTTGTCTCTCTTTCTCACTAAATGCTCTCACTAAATACACTCATATGTGTCCATCATAATAATTAATATATTCTGGATCTTTTTGCCTTGCCTTTTATTTGAGGTTTTCTTGTATGGGTGATCCACTCGCCTATTCCTCTTCGCTAATTTCCGTATCCGTTTCTTTGATTTTATATACTTCCTGCAGTGTTCCCAAATTTTGGTTTTTGCCGTGTGCCAATTCTTCATATTCCTCTGTTGTTTACTCAAAGTATTCTATGTCATGATTAACCCGTCGGACGCCAACAATGCCTATAAGCATTTTGCGTCTATTGACATATCCGCGCGTAACCGTTTCGGCCGCCCTTCATATATATTATATACATATATAATATACACGACTAACAAGATTAATTACTAGGTAACAAGAGGAAATTCATGAAAAAACGATATTGTTAGTATTTATTTACACAATCGGCCGAAAATTTGCTTCGCAGTTTTTTGAGCGCGAAGGCTGGCTTCCCACCGGTTAAGAAAATATTGTGTCGCTCTTCATACTTTCCGTTTGCCTGGTAAGTATTAAAATTTCCATGCGACTGCGAGTAGGTATTTGCGGTGATTATCTGTGAAGGATGAGACCGCAGTACCTATCCTGTGGGTCCTAACCGATCTTGTGATCGTCTTTTCTTCGAGGAGTTAGCATATTTTTGTTCCGTAGGACGGGTTTCTAGCATGTTCGAGCATTTTCCTCAGTATGAATCTTTCGTAATTCCTGGCCTTTATCAAAGCTGCTGTCACATCAAAAATTACGCGATAACCATCTTTAACGCTTTTATTTAATCGCATATTAAGCATAACATAAAATACTCGATATCATGTCATACATTATTATCACTTTTAATGGTTCCAAGGTGAATCAGATTATCTTTTATCGCATTTTGGTGTAATACTCTCATGAGAGAAAACGCCGATACGAGTTTGCCTTGAACTGATTAAAAGAAACGCTTGTGAAATTTTTCAACCCACCGACATTCGACTGCTAAGCTATATTTAGCATCTTAGAGAGATGGCTTTACAAAGTTTTGTTTAACCCTCTAATAGTGGCAGGAGATTTATTGCGACAATGGTCGCATCGCTTAGATATCGTTGCGGGGATAAAAATACTTTACTGTCTTTTTTTTTATATAAGTTAAGAATATCGAAGTATTTATTTTTCGTCCTATCGTTCGGAAAAGTCCTGAACTATACATCTGGTCAATATTTTCTGAGATAACGAAGGTGGGAAAAAGCCTAACTATGTAGTAAAAGAAACTCTTATGTACTTTCTAATCGATTCAATAAATGTAGTTAATTTTCAATTTACCACTTAGGTAGACACTTTTTAACACCCCTACCTATACGAACGTACGTGATACGTCCACTAAATTCCCGCCCGTACGCAACAAAACGTATCCCGTCCGTTCAAGTACAAAAAAAACGGAACCCACAAAGCGTACGTGATAACGTCAAATTGCTCCTACGATTCTATATACAAATAAGGGTCTTAAATGGGTCTATTGTGTATATTGGAAAAATTCTAAATGGGTCTATTGTGTATTTTGTAAATAGTGTGTATATTCTGGTATATTGTATTAAAAAATCGAATAAAAAAAAACAACGATTTTTTACCTACTCTTTGAATATAACCCAAAGGTAGGGTGGTTAAAGCAGCTCCTAGAATATATGTGATTTTTTCCATACGCATGCTGTGGACAGAGCAAATCTATTGATGTAATATGAATGTATCCAAAATGGGAGCTAATGGGCCCATGATGAGGTGGCCACAATGACCCACGTGTTCAGGGTCGGTCACACTCACGGGTCAACACCCATCCGATGGCCTCCACGCATGGGGTGCGAGCCTGGGTAGGACACTGGGTCAACCAATCTCCCCTGGGAATCAAACCTCTGGCGCTCCTGGACGGTCTGCGCACCGTGCGGCGCAATCCAATCGATTGTGCTCTCCGACTAACAGTAAAGAGTTTCAAGGCGATAGGTGAGGGCAGCAAACCCCGCCCACCGCCCGGGCAGTTATAACGACGAGGGTCGTCTTGTCTGCCCGGGATGTCGTGCTACGACAACCCTGCGCGTACCAGAAGGGTAAAACGCGCAGGGGGTGAAACGCGCAGGGGGTAAACCACCCCCCCCGTACCGCCCCGAGAACCCATTTATTCAAAAAAATAAAAGGTATTTACAAAAAAATAAAAAAATTACTAAATATTACAAAATTTAACGAGAAAAGAAACAACAATATCGTAAATTTAGGAGCCGGTAAGCGGGGTAGAGGACGCTCCAGAACAATGAACGTGAAGGCGCACTGTCCGTGGGCAGGTCTCGGAGCAGCCACGGGGGGGAGGAATCCCTGGATCCTGCAAAGAACGAAACGCCCCTCGGGGCGGTAAAGAGACGGACACAAAGACGGGCACTTCGGGCTGGAAGTAGCCGCCGAATCACGCCACCAAGGAAGAGGGTACCCCCTGGGGGGTATCCCGAAGCCTCATGCTTTCCCAAGAAGCCACCCAGTGCCCCACAAACTCGCCAAACGACTGGAAGCAGCTCCTACAACTGACCAAATCCGGGTACCAAATCGGAGAACGCCCAACGCACGCGCCCACTGCATCCATCAATTTCCCCCGTGCAGCCGCTAGAATTGGGCAAGACCAAATTACGTGTCCCCAGACTCCTCCGACTAACAGTCGGGGGAGTCTGGGAACTGTATTGTTTCCTATAGAGCGGGGGTGGTTGACTACCTTACGGCGACTGCTCTTGAAATGACCATTGGCCATCCGATCCCGGTTCAGAGTCGGGCAAAGGACGCCTTGGTCCGCGATATATTCGGTTCACACCGTTTCACCGCTTCGTAAGGGAGAGGACCGCGCAAGCGACCTCGAACTCGGAACCAATCGAGAGACCGGAGAAATCTGGTCACAATTGGAAGCAAGGGCGCGAGGGTCGGCCCGCCAGGTAACATTACTGGCTATCTCGCGGTAAAGGCGTTGGCTTCTTGCGGGTTGTGACGTAGCTGGACGTTGGATTTGTTCTGTCCAAAGTCATCTACGTTCACTGCAGGGCGACAGAACGAGAAAATCGTTAAAACGTCCTGTGGTGACGGGCTCGCCCGTTGTAGTTGACACCGCAAGTTGTTTCCTTTAGAGCGGGGATGGTTGCGGACCTTACGACGACTGCTCTTAAAACGACCATCGGCTACCCGATTCTGGGGAACAGCCGGGCAAAGAATGCCGTGGTCCGCGATAGATTCGGTTTACACCGTTTCACCGCTTCGTAAGGGAGAGGACCGCGCAAGCGACCTTGAACTCGTAACCAATCGAAAGACCGGAGTAATCTGGTCGCAACTGGAAGTAAGGGAGTGAGTGTGAGCCCGCTGGGTAACATATCTGGTTATTTCGCGGTTAAGGCGTTGGCCTCTTACGGGCATGTGGCGGAGCTTGACGGTTGACTGTTTTGTCCAAGTCTTCTGCGCTCACTTCACGGGAGATCGTTAAAACTTCCTGAGGTCACGGGTTCGCCCGTTGTAGTTGACAACTCTATTTGTATCCAAACATATGAATGATAAGACCAACAACTATAATTATTAATTGGTAGAATCAATCTAGCGAGCGTTAAAACAAAAATAAACAGAAAAAAAAACCGGATACGCTGAGATGGAATTTCAGCAAAACAATACAGCTTGCAACAAATCAGCGATGACAATGAAGTGTTTTCTGGAAAATCATGTGAATTGTCTAAACTGGCCCAGTCTCCTGTTCTCAACTTAATAAAACACTTGTTTGAAGCTTTAAGATACGCAATCAGCCAATAACGTCGAAATCAACACTAAAACGTGTTTTCAAACAAGAATGACAAGATATTTTAAAGGAAGAAAACTGTTGCGGCGTCAGTATTATTTGTCAGCGTGTTAATCAAATTTTACATTTTAAATATAATAGAATGACATTAGCACTGTGTATCTAATAGATGATTCAAGCCAGCGGAGGGTTAAATATGAAATAATGTAATTAAGAAGCTATCGTGGGAGTATATGGTGCTCTATTTGTGGACGGAAAAATAAGCAATCGGGGAGAATAACAGCAAAAAGAGCAAATTAAATCAACGGCAGTTGTCTCCATTTCGACTAACAAAACAAACGTCTAGTAAAGATCAACGATATCAGATAACGACAGACCTTTCGGCAAGGTCGCCTTCGAGCGACGTTGCCGCGTTTCAGAAAGCGAACTGACAACAGCGCAACACTTTCATAATCGAAATAATATACAATACACTTTCTCGCAACGTCCGATGTTACTAAACACAACGCGTTTACTGTAAAACTAGTAGATTTAGAGGTCGGAGAACCTGTTATATAAATGTGAGGTTAAGAGTTAATGGTCAATGTTTGCACCCCTATAACTCAAATCTTGAAGGGTGTTAAAACCGGTCTAAAACCTTACGAAGAGGAATCCACTGCAATAGTTAACGAAAACGATAGAGGCAGCTCTATTTAATTTCAACAATTTGCTTGAGAAGGAGGTCAATGCCAGCGAGCAGTAATGGAAGACAACAATAATAATAGGCCTTCAATAGGTTAATAGGATGCAATTTGGCGGTCATTTCGGAACGCTAGCCACAAGCATAATTGCATGTTCCACCTAATTTACTATTTCTTGCAATGAAATATTTGACTTTTATTTCATATCGTATTGATTAGATAACATTAAACGTTTTTTTTTATTTCAGTAGTTATTTTGTGCATTATGACTGACTATCTTCCGATCCTTTGTCTTCCAGTTTATATCATTCTGTGGCTTCTTCTCTGTTTTTATCAGTTGTTCCATGTTATCGTTTCTCATTCATTTAGTGTTTGATTAATTAAATAAAATTTATTTTATTCAGGAAACAACAGTGTACAACAATAAGTAGACAAACATAGTAAATATACTGTTACACCGAGAAAATAAAACCAACTAAATGAAAACACCTTTGATAGAAAACACAGCAGATAAACCGGTAGTAATATGAAAGGGAGGAACCTGGTAGGGAATGAAAAATATCTACAGCAATACATATTTATATACACTACACAATACATACTGACATGACAAATAGGTATTAGAAATTAAACAATATCTTTTACTGCTTTTGGTCTCAGCGACGAAGAATTAGACCCTTTTTGAAACATGATAAGGTCCGTATTTGTTTGTTTGTTCGTTTGTTGATACTCTTTATTGCGAATTTGATTCGACAATCTTTTCCAACCGACTTGCACCAAGCTCGGTTAAGATAGATAACCGTGTTTAAAGAGTCTAACCACAGTTAAATACTCGAAACTGCTTGCACCATGCTCTGTTAAGCTAACGGCAGTTAAATTCCCTAACTGAGCAATGGTGCCCGGTTAGCGCCACTAACCAGCAGTTAGAGAGCTGTCTAACGCTAGCTGTCAATTTTCGAGGTTAGATTTGATCGCGTCGCCTGCGCCGCCATTTTTACGCTTTTTTTTTTTGGTTACAGCACTCGTGAAACGTTTTCCTATATGTCTGATGTTAATCAGGGAAGACACGAAAGCGATACATGAACAAAAGCGTGGGCAGTTTGACAGCTGATGAGCTGAGCAATCTCGTTTTCAGTTGTGACTATGGTCATGTTCTAACACTCAAAAATGGTTTTTGCGGACTCCGAACGGCGTTATTTAACCGGGACATCCAAATAGTTGGTGCAAGCCGTCATAATTTAACCGGTTGTTAAATTGTTTATTGTGGTTAGCTAACCACGGTTAGCAGAATTTAACAAGCCGGTTGGTGCAAGTCACCCTAAGAAGTTTAAATGTATGTGTGCGTGTATGTGTCTTGTTATTGCATTCGACAGAATGGAAATGCAAATCCGTTAATTTTATCCCAACTAAAAATTCTTGCTGCAACATTTTACTATTTTTTCACCTACTCACTTCTCTTCTATTTCATATCTCGTTGCTCGAACTTTGGTCATCACAATGACTCCCTTCGCCTATCTGTTTACCGCCATTCATCTGTCTGTCAAGTGTAAAAAAAACTCCTAAATTCATTATCCCGCGTTTAAGTTCTTCAAATAAGATCTACTAGAAAGTAAGTCACGACATCGTCGGAGTCGTTAAACGCACGTAAACCCAGAGGGTGAGAGAGAGTGGAGGCCCAAAAACTGGGAAGGGTCGCGAACAATCGGAATAAGGGTCGTGTGGGGGAGGAGAGGGGGCGGGGGAGGGCTGACGGGCGCCGGTGCGGAGGGCGACGCCGCCGCGCCTATAAATACGACCCGACGCCCGACTGCGTCCATTCACACCGCGGACGCGGCGCCGGGAGGGAATGTCTCGGGAGGGACGGGCGGCGTTCGCCCTCCGAAAACAAAGGAATCGCGGGAGCGGCAGCTATCTCATATTAAATACATCAAAATGTCAAAAAATATATAACGAGCGCTCTCCCTCGCGTTTAAAAGTAGATTCTTCATAACGGATGATCTTCATGATATAAGGACTGAGGAGTTACTTACTAAACGAGATTTTGGCCTTTACGTCTTTAGCAATAAAGATTCGTCGCTTTACTTCTGGTATGTAGTTTTTATCGTTTAGGTAACTATGTATGGGATTCTAGAAAGTACGTTATATGTATTCTTACTGCTATAGGTTAGAGCTTATTCTTATGTTTATTGAGAGAACAAGAAATGCAATAAAAGTAAAATACGACAACACGATCTCAAACATTATTCAATTCAGTATTCTTTAAAAACTAATCAACACTAAACTTACAAATACTAAAGAAAAGTAATTTATAAGAGATTACTTCACATTTTAAAAAATATTGTTTCGAATTTCAGCGATGACTTAGAAGAATTTTAGACAGAATGCAGAATAGAACGCATCTCCTCGACCAGTTGGGTATCTGTAGTCTATGATTTGAATAGCGAGAGAGTGGCCGTTTTTAGTTACTTTTCGATGGCGATGGCGAGAGTGTTCATAATGCCTATTAAAATTATGACCGTTTTTCACTCGTTAAAAGGGATCCTATGGTGAGAGTGATCGCGATAGGGCTCGACACTCGACACCACCATCGCCATCATCTTTGGCAATACAATGCACTTATCAAACGGGCATTCAGTTTGTATAATAGCACAAATATTTATAAAATACTCACCCCGCAAGATAGCTGGGCTTCTTTGATCGACTATATTTTTAGCACATTCCTGAAAAAAAAGAAAAAAGTAATTAATATAAAATTTTGGATAGTTTTAAAATGGGTGTGTCATGTTAACAACGATTGTAAATAAACGTTAGATGCATTAAACATCACAAAAAAAGGATCTGAGAGCGTTTCGAAGGTTTGTTTGCTTGTCGACTTGTCAGTGGCTGAAAAATACTGACAGTGCAGGGTTTATTACTTTCAGAGACGCGTTCGTTGATCGCTATCTGCGTATTTATAGATAATTAGATGAATGACCATTCAACAGCGACGATTATTATGGTGTTGTTACAATTGATGAAACAAAAATGTTTTACTTTTGTAATATTAGCTGCTGTCGTCCAGACCGGTTTATTAGATGGTTGTGACAATGTGTGAGACGATATCTCTTCCTAAATTAAAATACAATTAATTGTTGATGACGAATCCGGTTTGGGAAGCACTGAGTTAGAATATATGAGCAAATGAGTGTAGTGTAACATCTATTATTAGCAAAAGTCCGTGGGTCTGAGCAGTTCGCTGCGTGGCCAATAAAACAAGATGCATGACTGGGAACGACGCTATCAATGTTGCCAATCCGACGAAGTTCAATGCAATCCTAATAATATAATTGACAAACTGAAGTCTTTATTAATCTCCCTCGCCACTTATTACTATCACTTCATAGCCACATGATCGATGTGTGAAAACTCCCAGCACTAGTTCTTGTAAAAAAAAATCAAAAATCGATTTCCCTGTACGCTTGTAACTTTTCTACTACCTATTTCCGGAATATTTACATACGCAGTCGGTTCACAAAGTTTATTTTTTTGATGCCCGATCGAATGAATATTGAGATGTGCAAGGGACATGCGCATTAATGTTTTTTCCACGCCTGCTGAAAGCGTCAGTCGCTGACAATCGGCCAAATTAATGGGGCAGTGTAGTCAGCATCCGTCGGAATGTCAAGGATGGATTGTTAGTTTATACGATAATTTAGCGACGGCTAAGAAGTAAAACGTAATATATTACAATACAATATATTTTTTAATGAAATATATTTTCCTCTGTAAGGAAGGCCTAAATCAAAAATAGTAACTCTATATTTCCGATTTCAATAGAATATCCAGGGTTCGAGTTGTAGCACCACCTTTACGCCTATTTTAGTTTCCCCTCTCATTCAGCGAATTTGGCAAGTTTATATTTCTGTATCTCAAAGGTAAATTGAGTTATGTAAATTTTTTCACTTTTCAGATTTTTATTTATTTATGTCCCAAATGGTGGGTTTTACGCAGCTACATCTTACGGGATATTGCTAGTATTATAAATTCATTGTTAGCCAATCGGAACATACGTCATTACATTCATCGATATATTAACTAGATATGCCATCAGATACAAATAAGTTGGCTCCACATACCCTTTGCTCGTAAATCATGTGAAGAAAGCAATAAATTGAAAAGTATGCGAGAGAATAGCGCGCCAATATTCTTCACGGCAGGTCCACACCTGAAACGGTCGGCTATCTGCCATCGACCGACAGCGACCAAACTACTACTGGCCGGCTTTCAGTAGTGGATTTGAAGGGGTAACTTTCGAGCGCGAAATGCCCATCTAGGGGATCATATATCGATGATTACATTACATTCTGTAGGTCCGCGGTAAGCAGATTTATGTCCTACATATTACACATCCTGATAAAAAATATGGAACAGGTTACTCCTAAGGTACAGATTTATTACAGAAAATCTGTTAGAATGTATTATACATACTAGCTAAACAAATATTATCCTATTGTATATCGTAGATTTTTTTTCCAGAATTTTTGTATAGGTACACATTTTTTTGTAAATGTAGTTATTATCTGAGATGGCAATAAAAATAGGATCCCCAAATATTGTCGCAAAATGTATCAACATCTCAGTTCTGCAATTGAATTGAATTTAGATGTCATAGTATGCAATGAAGTACACGATAAAACCTGCCATTTGACGAGTCTCATCCCCGTTAGGGAATTGGCCCAAAATTACCATTATCCTCTATTTAGTATGGCTAAGTGTATTTTTGCCGATTAAGGGTTGGATTCTATTTGAATAGGGTGGTATATACATTCTGCAAACAGTTTTGTTACGTAGGTATATATATTAGATTTCTCTCTCATGTTTCGGAACGCTTTCAACCGATTTCCTTGAAACGCGACAAGGATGTAGGTCGGACATTTCCCTTGAGATCAGCGCGAACGAACATGTGAGCCGAGGCGGAATTTCCCCTACGGAAACCAAAATCAATTCAAATGACTTGCATTAATAATATCGCAACTTCGTATCGATGTAATTTTTCTACGTATTTTCGGTTAAAAATCTCCGTTTTTCGCCATCAAATTGGTAGCCAAAGCTACCCGCGGGCAATTCGTTTCAACATTGTGGTGGAAAACGATCCACCAAGGGGCGTGCTAGTCATATTTCGATGTCGAAATATTGGGCTCAGACTTGTTGGGTCGAAATCACATT
The DNA here is from genome assembly GCA_944548615.1 of Micropterix aruncella. Lineage (NCBI taxonomy): Eukaryota > Metazoa > Arthropoda > Insecta > Lepidoptera > Micropterigidae > Micropterix > Micropterix aruncella. The sequence goes on along the minus strand of OX155955.1, from coordinate 19,019,623 downwards.
GCGAATTTTTGCTTGGAAGATCTCATATACAAGCTACATTAATAGTAATATTTAACATTAATAGTAATATTTAATATTAATAGTAATAGTTTTAGGTAAATTAGTAAATTAATAGTAATATTTAATATTAATAGTAATAGTTTTAGGTAAATTAGTAAATTAATAGTAATATTTAATATTATTAGTATTAATTTTAACATTAATAGTAATGCTTAATATTTAATATGTAGATTACAATGTGTAATGTAACATATCTGATCATATACATACGTTGTTTTTTCCAATTTTATTTTGATACTTCCTATTGTGTGATTATTTTTTGTATAAAGTGCTTGATGACTATTAATATTCTTATAATAATTATCTATTTTATATGTATACTCATATACATGGATTCAGCTCTATTTTATTTTATTTATTATTATTTTATTTGTCTGCCGTGTAAAGCCGACTTTAGTCAACGCTATTGTCGAATGAATATTTATGCTTTAATAATTTTATATCTACATATAAACTGACGAATTTTAATATGCGATAATTAGCTTTAATTCATAATTCATGCTTTTATTGTATATTCTGAATGAATAAATTGAATACTGAATACTAAAGTAATAAAATTCCGCCATACATTTTTAATCAAATATTAACGCCATCTGTTTTCACCAGGCCTAACTCCGCCCTTAGCCGAGAAACGAACGAAACCCAACCGGGTTCCTTCGTGGGCTGACAGAGGGCGCTCATCGATTTTATTTATGAAATTAACTATCAGATGATTCTATGGCTACTTGCCGGGAAAGTCTTGGGGTGACACAACGTTTTTTTTAGAATCCCCAGTTCGTCACGAATAAGGCTGTGCAGACTTGTTTTAAAATATCTAATAATGCTGGCAACTCTACACAATACAGACATAAGTAATCACTTGTAGTCCGGAAATAATGTGAGCCGAATTGCTTCGGAGCTCAGAATAACGTCCGAAAGATCTACTAATAATGGTGAACGGTATGTTAGCAATAAGGAAGCAATCATCAGCTGTAACTAACATACATGTACATATCTGAGAAGCCATTCACCACGTTTGGGTCAGTGAGGTCGAATAGGATCCTTTCGTATGAAAGGGGCGGTAGTGGATTGATTTCGACCAGTTAACCTAATGAATCGTTCACGATAAAGCAATATGAGTTTTAAAAAGTTCGCTTAGCGGTTTATTGATATCCTAACCATAATTAGATAACCCGTCATTCCAGATTCTAGATATCAAAATCTAAATTACCTTTCGCCTTCAGCTTTCACCACGGGGAAAGGGTAAAAGATAAATTACTGCTGTGACAGATCCTTCGTAGGAAGCCACCGCATATGCCCATTTAAAGGCGCATTGAAATATTCAGCAAGCAAACGGAAAGTAGGAAGACTGATACACATGGAATAATTCCCTTGATCATGACATGGGATACTTAGAGAAGATGAAAAAGGAATGGGTCGAATTAACACAAGATAAAGGCAAAATGTTAAGATCAGGGAGTGCACGATGTTATATAATGGAAGAAACGGATACGGAAAGCAGCCAAGGGGAATATACAAGTGGATCACCGATACAAGGAAACTCAGCGAAAGCCTAGGCAAAAGACACAGAATATAAATCCCGCCAGTACCATATCACGTATTTTCAAGTCTCAATACCTCTATAAGGTGACTTATTTTTTGATCGACCTACGCTATTTTTACTAGTTTCTGCGCCGAGGCGTGCTTTAATAACGTCATGCATGTTTTAGCGATTCTTTGGCCGTTTTCGATCCGTCGCGCGTCGCGCGGCGGCATCGTTCGTTTCCTCATTGGCCGTGTTTCTGCCGCGACCTCGCACTAAATTTGATAAAATGATAACAATGCTCGTGCCTCGAAGCCAGCGCTGATAGCATTTATTTACAAATTCCTTATAACATAAGTTATATTATTAATAATATTGCGATTATGAAAATGAATGGGTTACAAAGCTTTCTCTTGAAATCTTCAAGGAAACAGTAATACCAGATATCCAGTTGTAGTTTTCCATTGCTGCAGGCGGGTTCACCGTCTCAGAATGTTATAACAGCTGTTGTCTTGTTACCGTGAAATGACGCGCAAAGACCAGGGCGATCTGTTGATCCAGCCTCAACACAAGTTCGATAAACCTATACTTTTAAACCGAAAGTTTCTAGGAAAGACTCCCTGTGAGGCCTCTCGCCAGATTTGGACGAATTTATCCGCCCTCTGATCTGGTTGCAGTTCCAAATGGCTTACGCGGATCTCTGTCTGTGTAAGCGTGTTTCTCGTGGAGCTGTGGCGCCCTTTACATGTAGTTATCACCAGGATCGGGTAGCGAATGGGTCATTTCAAAGGATGGGCGAACATAGGTAAGTTCATATCTCGCTGCTTAGAATTGATACGTTTCCAGGCTCCCCTGGTAGTTCGCTGATTGCGCAAACTTAGCAATGCAAGGCGTGCGTGCGTAGCCGCCCAGATTTGTGCAAGGCAATTCCTAGCACACTGCGTATCCCAACTGCGGGATACAGATGCAGACAAAGTTCAATGTGCATTCCAAGGTAGTTGCTTCTTCGAGGAGGCTACTGGATGGTAGCTGAAGCAATAGGGCCGACCAAAAATTCAGTCGAACATCAGGTCAAACCCACATCAGCTTCGACAGTCAGCGAAAACAGCTCTTTAAGGAGAAGACCAACATTAAAACGAAGTACTGACTATGTACCTATTTCCGAAAACTAACAAACAGGCACGCCGCAAATTTGATCTCTATAACGTACGTTCGAAGATTTCGCAAAACTCAACTATACGGCGTTTGTAACCTTGCAAAATAGGGGTTTCCACGTGTAATTAAGTTGCGCGCAGCATGAAAGTATCGTGGGGTTTCTATCTGAGAGCTACCATAGTAATTTCAAAGCGATACTCATATTACGTACATACATAATATTACATCAAAGGTAAACAAGAAGAACGAGCCAAGTCCTCAGTTTCTCCCTAAATTTATGACACCGCGTTCACACATTCGACCGAATAGGCTAATACAGCTAAAGTAATGAAAACATATATATACTTATGGTCTCGGAATTAAACGAAACAGTTCATGATGAGAAATACATATGTGCACCAATAAAGTGTTTCCAAAGACGCTATCGAAAAATATTCGGCTTGTTCCGTGAAAACCGCGATATAAAATATCGATACATAAAACAAGACAAATTGCATATAGATAAACAAGACAAGACAAATTACATACAGATAGACAAGATACATCTGCAATTTACGAGCAAGGACCACTTTGCTATATTAATATTCTCATAGTAAAAACTTTATGACGCTGTGATTACTACTCAGTGGATGCGTTTAAATTCGCTCTTGTGGTAATAAAACCATGTAAGCAATAGGTAAGTAATTTTCATTATTCCTGTCTGTAGTACGCCGATCGATGTTTGACAACGCCTTAGTATAATGGCTGAACAGGAAATTAATCAATAAGTCCAAGTAATTGACGATGGGTACACAAAAGTCAACGTAGGTGGTCTTCCAGGAAAAAATACCCTGTCAACAAATGATATGATCTTATTTTATTTTTGTCTTGGTATTTCTTTCATTTACATGACAGGAAGAAGTATCTTTTTGGATAGTTTCATCATGATGAAAAACACAAACTGTAACAAACACTACCTTTCTCAATGCCATGATAGACATAAATCAAGTTAAACGTATCGAAATCGAAAAACTAATTCTGACTATTCGGCAAACTTCAGTTAGAAGAAATTCAGCCCGATTAAATTAAACGGTTAAAGGTAGGTAAAATTATAGTAACACAACATTGTAGAGAATATTTTAATAATAAATATAATAAATATTTTAATAGAATATTTTGATAATAATTTTGGGAGCTAAGGGGCCCTTGCTGAGTTGGCCACGAAGACCCATTCTGTTCAGGGTTGGTCACACTCACGAGTCAACACCCATCCGACGGCCTCCACGCATGAAGTGCGAGCCTGGGTAGGACTCTGGCATTATGGTTAGTTTCCCCTAGGAATCAATCTTCTGGCGCTCCTGGACGGTCTGCGCTTCATGCGGCATTGCCAATCGATTGCGCACTCTGACTAACAGTCGGGGGAGTCTGGAAGCAGTACTGTTTCCTATAGAGCGGGGGCGGTTGCGGACCTTACGGCGACTGCTCTTGAAACGACCATCGGCTACCCGATCCTGGGTGAACAGCCGGGCAAAGGATGCCGTGGTCCGCGATAGATTCGGTATACACCGTTTCACCGCTTCGTAAGGGAGAGGACCGCGCAAGCGACCTGGAACTCGTAACCAATCGAGAGACTGGAGTAATCTGGTCGCAATTGGAAGTAAGGGCGGAGTGTAAGCCCGCTGGGTAGCATTCCTGACTATCTCGCGGTTAAGGCGTTGGCCTCTTACGGGCTTGTGGTGGAGCTTGATGGTGGACTGTTTTTGTCCAAATCTTCTGCGCTCACTTCAGGGAGACAGAACGACTAATCGTTAAAACTTCCTGAGGTGACAGGCTCGCTGTCATTGGCAACTCTAGTTGTAGAGAATATAAAAGTCTACAAAAGTGACTTTTTCGAAATTAGTCCATCTCCGTGATTAACTGCGTTTCATGGATTTAAATATGTCTTAATGCGATTATTTTACAAGATTTTCAACCATTGAAGCTAAGCAAGCTACTACAGATAGATCGAAATGATACCTGACAGAAATGTGGTGAATTTAACCGATCTTATGTCCTTTATAACTCTACATATATTCGATTACAGAAATGCTACAGCATAAAATAGTAAAATATAACAGTTGTTATAATAGACAAAGTTCTCTACCTTTGATTACAGATATGCTAGGGAGCATAACGTAGTAAAATGTAACAGAAGTTATAATATGCAAAGTAATAGTTATAGTAGACAAAAAAAAGTAATATGTGATTATTATTTCTTTACGCGGAATTACAATGTTGATAGTTCTCGTTTCAACCACATTTACATTGAGATTGAAGTGGAACAGTAGTTCGCTACTATTATCGGCCATTCGTTTCTAAAGCAAACACAGCAAAGGCAAGTGTATGTATGTATAGTAAGGCGGTTATCGTTGCGGCCGCGAATGAGGGAGGGGGGGGGTAGCCAGATATTAGCCACTGATACGGTGAACTCGTGAATCGAGGTCAGCGTGTCGGATCTCGCGTTCGTGTACGTAAAGTGATTTGTGTTGTCAGTTGTATAACATTGTAAGCCGCAGTGCATTTTGTAACCGACCGAGTCGCCGGTTGATAAGCAGGAATCCGGTCATAACATCAAACTCCTGAAATCGAGTTACAGAGGGATGTGAATATAATTTTTATAACAATTTAAGATACATACGTCGAGGATACTGCACTCATAGCTATCAGTGTGGAAGAACTCCGACATCCTTAGGTCGTTTGATTTCCAGACAAAAAAATAATATATTACGAAGATAAAGGCAGTAACGGCTGCTGGAATTGACGTAGCTGTACGCAGATGAACGTTTGTTTACATTTGATCAGCTATTTTGCCGTTTTTGACACCTCCATTCATGTTGATTCGATACCCTATTTGGGTCGGGCTAATTCACGGGCATCACTGACCGCCGCAAAGTGGGTAGGTATGTGATCTATGCCATTTGATCATTGATTTGATCATATGATTTGGCCATTCATCATATGATCATTTGTTTACGATTGTTTAGCTATTTTCGTCGTTTGTTTGCACCTCCGTCTACGTTTTGTCGATACAGTAATACCCCGACTTCCGCCCCTCGACTACCTAATCCCGTACTTACGCCATCGATGGTCGCCATCTGAACTGAAGAGCGCCAAAAAACAATGAATTGTGTTTGGAAAAAACCTTTGCTCTTTCTTCTTTAACAAGTCCAGCTCTAGTTAATTCATCGAATTGCTCAAGCAATACAAGATGTTCTCATTCGCTAGACAACTGAATTAGAATTTAATAAAGAAGATGTAATGGAGCTGCCGGATTCTCATAACCGGAGCAAACACTGGAGAGTTATTAGAAATTCGAGATCAAAATGCTAACCAGGAAGCCGAGGAATTAGAACCTGTAACGGAAAAATACATGAGAGTTGCGAAATTAACAGAAGGCCTCGGATTAATAGAGTGGATTTTAAAAGCAATAGATTCGAGTGATGTACGTGTTTTGACCACAAAACAAGGCGAAAAGGGAGGACAGGACATATACGAGATCCTTCGCGACAAAAAAAAATATCATCTGTACAAACTTCTGTGCTGGATTATTTGAGGCCATCCTTCCATCGCTTCCACCTTCAAATAACTCTTAAATATCTTACTATTTCAATAACTTCAAGCTTTATTTCTAAATACATACTCATTGCAATGTACCCTATCTAATAAAACAATATTCTTTACTGACACACGTGCATTTTATTGGTAAATCTAACTGACGTGGAACCAAACGTATACCATTAGTAAAGAAGTGAATGAATATTTCTACCCCGACATACGTTTTTTCGACTTACACCCTTCATGCCAGAACAATTACGACGTAACTTTAAAGTATTACTGTACACTATTTGGGTCGAGCCAACTTCCCACCTAGTACGATTCAACGGAAATTAGATGTTTTATAGAAGCAAATCTTTTGTTTATCATTTGTTTAGCCATCTTGTGAGTGCCATCTTCTCTCCCGTTTTTTTAATAGTTCTCTTCATTTTAATCATAATCCTAATAGAATTCTAAGATCCAATTAGATTTATTATGTGTCAAAAAAACGTGGACTTTCGTGTAATATAGTAACATAAATAGGTAAACAAGCGTAAACCAATGAAACATAAATAATTACCAGTGATAAATCAACCAATATCAATTGGATCTAGCTTGCTATAATTAGAAATTAATTGTAATTAGAAAAAAAATGGAAAAATATGGACTGATGTGTAATCAAGCGTTGACAATGGCTAAACTAATGATAAACACACGATCAGAATAGATCTTAACATCCAATTAGAATAATTATGTGTCAAAAAACGTGGACCGGTGTGTAATATAGTAACAGAAACAGCAAAACAATCGTAAACCAACGATAAACAAATGATTACCAGTGATAAATCAACCAATTTTCATTGGACCTGGCCTTGTTCTAATTAGAAATCCAATTTTAATTACCAAAGAAAACATCGAAAATACGGACTGATGTGTAATCAAACGTTGAACACTCGATCAGTGTAGAGAAAACCCCAATTTACGATTTGGGCCGGGCTGACTTCACAGGCGTACCCTCTTACTGAATTGAATGTGAGTAAATCTTTCTCTGCAATCAGCTCCCGATCGGACCTCAATTTAGTACCAGAAAGGCATTTAATATACCCTACTATATTTAGTCCGGCGAAACTGAACCCACGCCGATCGCGCGGAAATGAAAATAAGCATTTTACATAAACGCCCGCCCCTACAATATTAATTGCGGCACTGAGACCTGAAAACCAACTTGGCCGTATGAAAATTTCATAAAATCGTAAATCGATAGCCCCGTACTCATATCGTGGAACGATATAAATAAACAGGTTAATAGCGCGGTGCTTGGATAGTTTTCCCTCAAGGACGCGAAAATATTATCGTAAGTGGGTGTAGTTGATTGAGGAAACGACCTATGAGGAAAATTCCTATTAAAGCGAAATCGGTAAAGAAGCGAGAATTAAATAGTACGCTTAAACATTCCTATTACATGGCCTTCCAGTCAAATGGTTCCCAATCTTACAAGAATTACAGTACAAGAGGATTTCAGATTGAAATCTGTAAACTCTATACGAATGGGCAATTCCAGTGATGGAATGTACTTTTCGCGTAGTGAAATGTCATCAGACCGATTTAGACGCCCTCTAGGCAATGACTACGCACTATGATGGCCGCATTCCGAATGCATCACCCGAAATCGCCAATGATGACAATGTATCTGCCACAAAAAATAAGGGGTCAGAAGATTCTTTAATATGAAAAACCGTAAGGCCTCTTGTCCACACACGTTTTTTTTACCATGAAAATCCACGGCTAATTCGCCGTGTCTAGACACGGTCGTCAGTGTTGTTATAGATCACTATGGAAGCTTGCCCACAGACACGGCGGCTGTCGACAAGCTTCCATAGTGGTCCATACAACACTGACGACCGAGCCTAAATACGGCGAATTAACCGTAGATTTTGATGGCAAAAAACGAGCGTGGACAAGAGGCCTTACAATAAATGAGATGCACATCTCCGGCAAATCGAGACAGTTTCGGAGACAGTGATATCGTAGAGTGCGATTCCAAATTGATCTCTCTAAACCTCGCAGAAGTCCATTCACCAATGGACCTTGCTTTCGGTGATGACACTAGCACAGTGTCTTGCCGAATGGAAAGGCAACGAGCTCAGTGGACGGTTCTACGAAATGCTAAATTCACCACCAAATATCCACCAATGAAACTCCGTCCGATGGCCACGATTCGGTAATCTCTTTGCTGAGATCGAGGGTTTTACGTGTGCGATACAGTATCAGATTATGGAGAAGAATAATTGCAGGAGGTTCATTATAAAAGATAATACTGCCGACAAGTGTCGGGCCTGTCACCTGCCCTGTGAAAGTATCCGACATATAATCTCCGATCGTTTGGCGCTTCCGTCGAACAGAATTCTATTGTTATTGCTATTGTGAATATCCTGAAGGTTGCTGCTTAGTCGTAAGTGCGTCTTTCCTTGTGCCGCAACGCCCGGAAGGAACGGCAGCGGCGCGGCCTCGCACCACAGCGATAAGCGATTTGTTTTGTTTCTTCCAGGCGACTTCATCCGAACGGTGTCCAGCCTCAATTTTGAACTCGGTAGCAATTATTGAAAGCGACCAGGAGAGTGTAGACGGCAGCGTGCTTTCAAGGATGCCTAAAAGGAACCGAAGACGGGGCTCTTATTTACAGTAGTCCAGTGTCCCACTGAGGCCGGTAACGCAGGCGGTCTGCCCCAGATACTGCGGCGGCCGGCCATATTTATAGAGGCGCGGCGCTCGGCTGTAGCCTAGCCAGTCAAACGATACGATGCGATCGACTCGTAGATAGGTAATAATGGATAGACTGAGAGCAGATGACACAAAACGTAAGTTATTTTGTAAAACAAAAACTATATGAATTGTTTGTTTTTCTGTGTTCTGCAAGATGTCTTAAAACGGGTATCACATTATAAGAGAGAAAACGTTTCACCGCTAGAAAAGTTTCTGATACTTTAACCTTGGATCAGAAGATCTCTAATAAAGGGAATTTCGCTTGTTAATTAACTTCATTTGAGAAGAGCGGCCAAGTATTTATTTATGTATGTGTGAGTACAACGTAGTACAGTATATCCTCCTAGCCGTGTTCGGCCATAGCGACTGCATTATAGATTCTAGTGACTTCATTGTTTTTTTTTACGTTATGGTTGGGGGCTTTGCTGGTGCGCCCTCAGGTGACTGATGTAGCCGATCTTGGCTTGGGATGTGCGTGCACATTTGGCGCAAATAAAGACACCATCGACGTAATTATACTTTATGGCTGCCGGTGGTCGGGCCTTTAGCTCGTCGCGCTTGGCATCTAAGTCGAGGAGCCTCCTCTTTTCAAAGTCATCTACATTGCCCTGCAATAGCAGTCTCCATCCTGGGCGATCTTTCGCTTTACCCTCCCACTGAGAGGGATCAATGTTGCACCTTTTCATATGCCTCTTCTGAGCATCCTTGTATCTGAGGAGCTGGCCCCCTTGTTTCCGCTTGCCGTTCTTTAGTAGTACAGTAGTACGAGTACAACGATAATAAAACAATATGAGTTAACATCGATACAAAATCCCATTACGGTTGCAAAACATATAAATTATCGTACATTTTCAATTTATTTTACATTTAGATAAAAAAATTACTCATACAACCATCGCGGGAAAAAGAGGAGAAATTAGATGAATCAGAGAATATAATGGCCAATAGTATGAACAAAACTAAAAAGAAAACTTAAGTTGTGGTCACCGATAATATGCAAGTAAACGTGATATCCAAGTAAACAAGAATGGTTTGAACGAGGATACTCAAAAGATAGAATGTCGTATAGAACAACCCAGAAGCGTATTCGTCAAAATGGGTTTCTGGTTTGATTCCAACTTGACCATTCAATATTCCAATTGGAATCTGTCGGACTCCTCTTGTAAAAGGATTCAGGCATTCGAACACTGTGTCTATCGAAAGATGCATACGATTTCATCGACTGAGAAAGTTCGTAACGAATACTCTATGGTAAGTATACCAAAGATTGAGGAAGGAAATTAAAATAATTGAATTGTATAGGAATGCAATGTAAGTTCCGTGATTAGAAGTAGAAATTCTATGAAAAGTGGCGGTAAGCACTATCGGTATGTTGACAGCCTCGGATCAATTTGAGTTAAGTAGAAGTTCCCGTACGACTTTTATATCAAGTATTCAGTAGTATCGATTGATAATCGGGCAAGTCCGCATTTTGATTGAATTACAACCACCCGCGCTTCCATCTCTTTACGCGGTAGCGATTTATTACTATCAAAAGTGCATTTTACACTCCACTATCATATATTTGTGTATGGAGTTTCCTTTTCCTTCATAAAATGACGTTAGATTCACTAGCTCTTGGTATGTAGGGATTGTGACAAAGAACGTGCTCGGCCTACGCGCCCGCCGTCTTACGGTTTTATTCACAATCCGATGGGAGACTTCCGCTATTAAAGAGTTGACTGTATTCTTAAGGAGTAGTCCATCGCGCGTGCGAGGATTTCAGAACGCTGATAAGAACGACCATACAGAAAATGGACGATCGTTCGTGGGGGGCGCAGGGTAATGAGAACGGGCGGGTAATGGGAGCGATGGCGATTGGACGGGAACCTAGGCACATTCGGGTGACCTTAAGCACTCAGCCGTTTCCATCAACGATTGTGTGTTTTTTGCTTCGCGTTTATAATAAACTGCCGATTGCCAGCGTCCAGGTAAGGATGAGGATATATATTATTACATACCTAGATTCGTCTTCTTTTAAGTGCCATTCGTTCAATTGTGATTGAACGTCGAATAAGATAGTTGTGTCATTACTTTTCAAAATGGTGATCAGCGGGTAATGGGACCCTACATTACCCCCATTATAGTTCAAAATGTATTTTTACGACATTTTATTATATTAACAACTAAGATTTGCTTTTTAAATATGTTTAGTTTTATTGTTGGGAAGAAGTGAAATTTTTGGCTTCTATTTCCCATATGAGCGTTAGCTGGGCTCTCATTACCCGCATGTATGGGGTAATGGGAGCGATTGACTTTTTTTGTAAAATGTTATTGTATCTTAATGCATGGCTATAGTTGATTTGAACTGTGATGAAATGATACTCAAATAAACGAGGTTTAAGTTCCTAATTAAAAATTAAACAAAGTAAACAATATCGATATTTTCCCTTAGTAGGCTCCAATTCCTCCGCTCACCCCTATTACCCTAATTGAGTAAATTCCCGGACCCGCCGTATTTATGAGAGTTCTCTAGAAGCCACAGGAGTGACCCAATTGACGAGCAAATAGCCGCTCTCATGATTCTTAAAATTCTTTCAGTTCGTGGATTTCCGTTGACGTCATCACATATTCTGTATTGTTCTGGCGGCATCCGAGCCATTACAGTGAGGACATCTTCGCTCGGGATAAAATTAAACACTGGCAGTGAGCCGCCACGCTCGATTGCTCTAGTGTGGGTTTGTTGTGACGGCTGGTCTACGCAGCAAACTACGAGTTTATAGCGTCTGCAGTAAATAAGCTTTTTTTGGCTGGATAGATAACTGATGAATGTTCTCATGAATGACAGCATTCGTTCGAATTCCTCGTCATAATTAGAGACGTCGTCATAAAGAGAGTACAAAATTTGCATAAATAATAATAATATCTGGCGAAGACTTACTTGGAGCAATGAAATTGGCGCCGTGTCCTATAAAATGAAGTCGCATAATTACAATTCTTTATTATATTATGCAGTGGCGGCTGTAAGTCTGAGAGTTGGGAGGGCCACCATAAAAAACAAACAACAACAAAAAATACATTTTCCTAATGTGGGTACGCCCTCATACCGAACAAGCAGAAACTTGCATTATTAGCTACAAAGGTCCATAACAACAAATAAAATCGCCTTTTTCGTTGTTATATTTATTCATTTTATGATTATACAGGTACGGAATTTTCGCTTTTACGAAATAGATGCGAATTTATGTGAAATTTCTTTAAATTTGAAAAAATACGCACTTAAAAGAAGTTTCACTACAATTTCTCTGCAGATGAGATTAAATACAACAAATGAAGCCTACTTTCATATTGGTCAGCTATTTTGCCCATGCGACTTGTAGCCACAGGGCTGCAAGTCACAACCTTAAAACAAAATACATTACTCGAAAACTTAAAAAAAATCCTTTCTTCAAAGAACTCTCCCAAAATGAGCTGATTGATGTGTATACTCACTTTCATCGCCTAATGCTTCAATCAGTAAATAGGAATGAAGATGCCAATGTTAAAAACATATTCTGGGGTACTAAATGCTGCTTTTCAACTTTTGCTGAAGCAGCGTTACAGAGTACTTCTACGCTGTTAGTTTAACAACGTAGAAACAGATCGCTTCTTTATTAAATATAATATCGCCGTTACGGACAGAACGATTCTAAATGACCAATATTGGAAGTACAACAATGTTAGCTTTTAATTAGTATTAAATAGAAATTTTAGGTTTATTAAAAAGTTGTTTTATATGCAGCATATGCGAATTTTAGCGAAATTTCGATATTATTTTTTTTTTGTTGCGAAATTACTGTTTTTTATTTTTGCAAAAAAAAAGTATTTCTAATTATTAGGTAACAAAAGGTAATTCATGAAAAAACGATATTGTTAGTATGTATTTATTTACATAATTGACCAAAAAAATGCGGTACAGTTTTTGAGTGCGAAGGCTGGCCTCCGACCGGTTAATAGTAAGCTGGTTGTAACGCCTATGTTCTGCGCAGCGACAGATCTGATTTAATGTCATGCACAAAACCAATTGAAAATAGTCGGGGTGGGGTTTCCAATTTGGCTGCAGATAAAAATAGCTAAAAAAGTATCCTCATCGAGAGCTAGGATTGCTCTGATATGTGAAGACAATGAGTGAAGATCAGGAAATTGCCTTTTGACTTACTTAGAGTAGCTGAACTATTGACATTGCCAATTAGCACAACGACTTGACAAATCGTACGTTTATGTTATACATATACACTATATTGAGAGCTACAGAAATTTACGTCAGCTGTTAACCTAACTGTATCCGATCGGTAAGCAAATATGTCACGACTTTAATGCGCTACGGCCCGCTATTTATAAAACGCGCTCGCGGAGTTCGTTTTCCCTATATCCGACAGAGCGATCGGCCCAGTTTTCTTTTTGTAAGGTGACTGGCTCTTTGATGGGTTAACTCGGAGCGGAATTCGGAGTCGATGACTGGAGCAAGAGCGTGGGAGGTCAGATAGCGCGGCTGACGGCGGTTCCACGAATGCAAAAGCGATGCAGAACGATAAATGTCATTTTTTTGTGAAAATGAGACAGTAATGCCACAGTATTTAGACAGTAGCGTCTCTTATAACAAATCTGAAATCGAAGCGAGCGACGTCACAAGTCCTAAGGGCCCGCATATGGCCGCTCCCACGCCGACACAGATATTGAAAGGTTCGATAAATGTATCAACCTCCACCAGCGCGTACCGCCAACCAGAGACGTATCCCTCTGCTCACTACCCTCGCACCCTATCGCCGCATCGCCCTGCCGCTCGAGAGGTCGCTTACTGTTCTAACTCGGTATACTGTGCTAATGCCATCTTGTGGTTTGTTCCCACACTTTTTCGAAAGAGACATCATAACCTGCCCTTAAATGAAGAGACAAGAAAACGCGTGACGGGAAAGAACGATCAATGTCCACGGGTGACGAACCGTTCTTCCCCGTCATGTCCAAAGATAGGGTACCTCGATGACCCTCCGGTTGACGCTGAGGATAAACTGCGATGGAAAATACTGATCAAGGCCTTTGACTTGTCCACGTTTTCGCTTTTTCCGGAGGTATAATTTAAGTAAAATGTTTTTTTTAAAACTGACATTCTTATTATCATATTATTCTTATATTATAGTTCTTTTTTTTCTGATGTGGAATTTAAGTAAAATGTATTTCTTTTACAAACTCAAATATGTTTGTAAATAGGATAGAAAACGAATTTACCGCGTGAAATTTGTAGCAGGGTAGATAGTCTACCCTGGACAACGGCGGCTGCAACGTCACCGAAACGTCGGGTGCTACAAATTTCACGCGGTAAATTCGTTTTCTATCCTATTTATAATGTCAAACAACCGCGATAGTCTTCGATTTTATATCAAATATGTTTGGTTTTATAAATAAGATAAAAAACGAATTCACCGCGTGAATTTTGTAGCACCCGACGTTGCAGCCGCCGTTGTCTAGGGTAGACTGGTTTACAGACAAAATATTTTTTTTTTCACTCAAACCCTCGCTAAAAAAAAATTTAAGTTATAATTTTTTTAAAATGTAATTACAAACATTTTAAATCATGTGCCATAGATCGTAGTCCTTCAATTGTTTATAATAGTGTTTATAATAGTACGACACCCTTAAAGTAAAAATACTTTCTACTGTGACACAATATCATCGTTTCGATAAGAAAGTTAAATGACTGAACAGATAACAGTAAGTAAGCCATTACTCCTCTTATCAGTAAAGTGGGAGATATTTCAGAGCACTTGCACGATAATATACAATACAATAAGATGATTGTGGACAGTGAAACATTCTAACGTTGACATTAACATGTAATAAAAACAAAAATAAACAATAGAATTACAGGATTGTTAAGTCGGGCCAACGTCAGAGACGGACCAAGCTCGATATATGCCAGTCACTCCATTAAGACGAAAACTACTGCAACACGCGACATGAGAAACGTTTCTTTAGTAAGTAAACAGACATGAGAACTAAGATGTTAATCATATGATATACAGCCGTACAAACATATATATATACAGCTTCCGATGTTCCTTTTTTAAAAAAAACAGCTCTAATATCAAGGACAAAAAAGACTTGGTATAGGTAGATAGATAGCCCAATTAATTAATTTTGTCGCGGTAGAAGTCGCATAGTGAATTGTTTCTACTCTTTATTGTGAAAATTCACAATGGGCGGGTTTATCATCATACGACAATCTCTTGCAACCAACCCTACTAAGTATTTATATGTATGTGTGCGTGTAACATGTATGTCAGTGTGTCTGTTTTTTATTGCATTTGATCGACAGAATTTAAATGCAATTCCGTTAATTTTATCCCAAACGGAAAATAGTGATTCAGCCAGGAATCGAACCCGGAACCTTACAATGTAATCAGGCGACCTAACCACTATGCCACCTATATATAGCTGCTGTTCAATTGCTGTATATAGCTGGCTAAAAAGACTGTCGGTTACATAGTTCTGATAATTTTTTTAGGTAGGAAGATCGCTTTTCAGTGCTGGACTGAAATTTACATCCTCCACTGCTAATCAACTGAAATCGTCTAACTGCTTAAAGGCCCAGAGTAATATGATAATATTGTTGCAGTCTCGAGTCTCCATTGCCCAAAATTAGACACGAATTTCATGGAATCAAGAAATTTGGATGATCGTCCAAAGCATCGTCCAAATTTGTAACATACATCAAAAGTATACAGATACAAATTCAAGTTTAGATTTTCGGTTGTAAGGTCGTGTAAAAGTATTTTCGGATACGTTTCCACCAATAGTGTCTGACTACACCATTTATTAGTCCATACTGGGTTATCTTCATTTTGTCGTGCTGTGAAAGAGATACCAGGAAATTCAGCAGTTTCTATATTACGGTTTCTATATTACGATTTTTGTAACAATTTTCATAGTACTAATAGTTTTTGGCTAGCGCATCAAAAACAGACTACAACCATCGTAATTAGAACCACGTGTCAACTGAAACTCAGCAGGATTCTGAAATTCAAACCGTGTTAAGCCAGCAACCGAGGCGGACGTCTCGCTGCGCTTCGGTGCACTAATTGAATATTATGGCGTCATTTATTAAAATGTTGTTATTTTAATGGCGCGCATAACTGCGATGAATCACCTCGTTTACAATGAGAAATTTCACAGCTGATTTCAAGTAAAAATATAAGATAATAGCGTACGGGCTAAGACTGATATAAGATATTAGCGTACCGGCTAAAGACTGATTAAATTTAAGGGTTGTGCACGACGAAAGCGTATCATGTGGGAATTTATTTACCTAACATTACAGCTAATATATAGATTTATAGCCTATTGGCAATACAAATACCGCTACATATTATTACAGCCAAAGCAATCAAATAAAGTAAAAATACTGCCTACTCTATTTTAAGTCGAAGAGGCAACTACCTCTTCAAATGCAGCAGCGAAGCGGCTAACGATGTCAATTTCTGGCGGCGGAACGTTCAATAGTTTGAGTATTCTACCTATGAGTGAGTATTCTATTATCGATCTTTTCTATCTCTCTTCGTCCCGCGGCAAGCGCCCTGCGCTATTGTGAGCATAACCACGTTTTTATTTATTTACGGGAAGATGGTTCAAAATATCTTAAATATAATTCCTAATAAAACTTCGTTTAACGAATAGCTGTTGTTTCTATATCTCTTGTCCAAGTAAGGAATGCATTGTTCGAGTAAGATTGACCCAAAGGATAAATACAAACTTAAGATTTTATTTATATTCGTAATGAAAAGAAGGAAATATCGAAATACTGATTGGGTATGTAACTCGACAAGGATTTGAAGATTCAAAATCATGTTTTTAATTATTACAATATCAAGCCTGACTATAAAGGCAGACTAGCATTGACTATAAAGGCTGTAAAAACGGTTGCACACAGTGGTAAACTCCTTAACCGGCGCATACAGAGGCAACTTTCTAATGCTGTAAGTGAGTATTCTATGAGTATTCCCTTTAAATAATGTTATAGGCGAGTGAAATATGCCTACGTAATTCGATCGTAGTGTAGCCAATCCTCGTAAAATAAAGTTATATTGATAAAAATACGAATAAAAACCAAGCGGACGATATAAATATATATAGATATATCAAAGAAATCTTCATATAATGTTACCCATCATCAGGATGTACCTAGCATCGTTTCCACCCCAGATGAAGGATTTGTATTCTAAAATACTTTTAACAAGAGTACTGTAAGATTTATACAGTGACATTATCAAATTGTCTATATGTCCGTATTACGAAGCGTAACATTTTACTTGCACGATTGCAAATGTTTAATCAAATATAACTCCCAGATCTTTAACCTCGGAAGATCTGTTCAATAAGTTATTAAGTTACTGTTCATGTAATAATTGTCCATAATTGGGTAGTTCATCTTGAATAAAAATAATAATACAACATTTATTGAAATTGAGTTCCATTTTGTATTCGAGAGTAATTAGAGAGGCAATCGATGTGGTTATCCGCATATGTTTGAGAAAGTAATACTCGATATATTTCCAGGTCATCTGCAAGCAATAATCAGTTTGAATATTATATAATAAAGTGTTATTATATAATAACGAAATAGTGAAAAAATTTGCGCCATGTGGTACAGCTGAAAAAAACTTTGAATAGGGTAGGTTCAGATTACCCAAAGCTGGCAAAAAACAAACTGATGTCGGAAAGAAGATAAAATATTTATACAGTTCACTCCGCTTCATATAAAAATCCATGTCACCTATATAATGTCCGTGGATGGATGCATGTGATGTGTACTCAAATGGTATGAAGAATATAAGAGCACACGTACCAGTACTGCAAACTTCATTATTCCGGAGCGGGCTCGGCTGCTGTAGGTCAGTAGGTCAATGTCTGCCGCGCGCTCTGATATATCGCTATTACGACAGGACAGACGCGGATCTCCATGGGTGAATTTAACAACGACTGTTTGCAAATATCAAAATTGAATTCGAGCTGTATTTATTGCTGTTGAGGCCTAAAATGCGTGCTTCGATCGCTTTGTGCTATGGCAGTGTCTTAGAGCGAGAGATACTGCAAGAAACAGAGCCTGTAAAGCCTTGACAAGATTACTGCACTTCAAGACGCATTATTAGATATTTTTCATTATTATTTGCTTAAGCCCTGACCCTTTAAAATAACAAACAATGCCTACTACAGATCAATGATCTTAAAAGGACCTTATTCGGAGAGCAAATTGCCCTGCGAACATACATTATACTAATACTACATATACATAATAAATACATACCGGACAATGGATATAATGGCCAATGAAACGTCTAATGTGAAGCCCTGCTAAAAAGCAAAGTGCCTGAGTTTGATTTCTAAACTTTCCTGATCAAACGAAGGAAACACCGGGCCGGCAGACACGGTGGATTATGCCATGTTGACCTAGTTAGTACTTTTGTTTTATTTCTGTATTAAATCTTTGCATATAATGTGTGCATTCGAATGCAGCAAGAAAGTAAGCACTTTCATCATCCTTGTCAAGTGACGGCCCGGGGGTTGATTCTTGAAAAATTTAGCATGCCAAATTTGTCTATGGTCCATTTGATTTACATGGGCCATAGACAAGTTTAGCATCCTATATTTTTCAAGAATAAGCCCTCTGGTCCTAGACAGGCGGTTCAACTACATTAAGAGGTTTCATCACGGCTAACTAACCATACAAACCCAGAAAACGGTTTGCGACGTTGTTGTGCAGTATTTTTCGGATATTTTAAAGTACATACATATGTTCATTCAAGGATATCGAGGCTTATTGGGGACGAACATTTAAATATAAAAAACAGGGATATTTGAAGTTTGGAAAAACGAAATTTAAAAATGTATTTTATATTTTCGACTATCAATGAGCCTATATATCCAATAACCGAGAGACCATCGTCCCCCTATTTCAGGACTATTTACATCTCTTCCGCGCCGCAAAAGTTATTAGCAGTAACGGTGTATATTGTGTGCAGTGAATGTATATTGTGTGCGTGGTAGTAGGAATCACCGCTCTTTGAGCTACCTGTACCTATCTAGTAAGGTGGTGAATGCTCCAATTAATCCATTAAACTAGCAAACTCACTATAAATTTTAATATGCCCCTTCTCTCTCAGCTTAAGTGAGAGCCTTGGGGCTCTCACTTCAGGAGGTTGTTAATAACACTATCTTGCCTCGATCACGTGTAAGTATAACCGGAAAATTCAAGTAAACATAGAAGAAAATCGTCCGTCGTTAAAAAAATGCTGATACGCTACACTACAAGATAAGCCTGATGCACTAAAATCGATTAACTTATAATAGCCCACTTATTTGCCAGCACATTTAAGCCTAACACAGATGAGTTAAAATAGGCCTATAATTACCTAAAGCGCAAATATCTTGACCGATCGACCGAAAATGGTAGATGACCCAAACGAATGTGTCATAAATAAGCAAAAAAAACATGCAGTGAGCTCTCGAACTACTGAGTGATGTCACAACACAAAATCGACCCGAAAAGTTATCAAGCATGAAGTCACCAACAAGTTTTCTGACCTTGACGTCCAACTTGGAAAATTGTATACGTGAGGTCTGCCCCACGAATAATAATAAATGTGTGTTTATTAAATATATAACACGAACAATAACAATAAAATCTTCTCCTTCCGCATTGGCCAATGATAGCTGTAATTATTATTATAATATTGTACGGCTAGATAAAAAGGGAAAATAGTGGCGGGTTTCGAGGGAGCCTTCATTTGTATCATCAGCGTAGTCAGAATCCAAGGCATTGAAACGTCACAACTGACGGATCACACGCTTTGCGAGTGGTCTTTAAAACTTTATAAATTAAGAAATACGACATATATAAACAAAATAAAACTAGTTTACAAAGAAAATTAGTTTAATTAGTGAGTGTTCGATGGTCGGTGAAATTATTTTTTTAAAGCCAAAATGTGAGTGATTAATTACTTGTAATTAGTGTAACGAAGCAAACCTTGCACCTTTCTAAACTACTCGTCATTATATAGGTAAGTATGTGCCTACCTAAATAAATAATATTATGTTGTGAAACTAACAAAATTTTGTGAATTTGAAACTTTAATTTCGGTTTCTTTAACTTATGGTCGTTACACTCAATCTAAGTTGTCGTCAGACTCAACTGAATCCAAATCATTATTCATCGCCAAGGTGTATAATATTAACAGAAGCCATGCCTGTACGCGCGGCGCGGCTCAGTCGATTTGGTTAATTCTAAACGTTCATGATTATGCGGTCCAATTTTCTGGAGTATTCAAACCATATGCGGGTGCAAAAGGGTCTTTATCGAGCGTCGCCAATGAGGGTTGAGCACAATCCCAAATCTCAATAATTTTAAATTCGAAGATGGATCGATTAAGTTATAGAATCTGCAACTAGGGTATTTTATTTTATTTTCTTAAGGATAACTTACAGCCAATAATTTTGTAGTGAACAAAAATAGGAAGCTTAGAGCCATTTACAAGTTACCACTGATAATGACAATAATAATAACGTGAATTTAGTTCTGATATTAAGCATAAAGAAGATATTAAACAAGAAAATACTAAATTGTACATTAGAAAACATGTTGACATAAACAAGACTGTAATAAAAGAAAGTAATGCTAAGCTTGGTCATCGCAAAATCGACCTACAACCTGCTTCCTTATAGTATCTATATTCGTGAAAAAGGGGTCAATATCAAAGTTAGCATTCAGGGTGTTGAAAGTTTCGCATACCCTTATAAAATAAGAATTACGCCTGTATTTGGTTTTAAAGCCAGGTACAAGAAGGAGTGCCCTATTTCTAAGTGCCCGGCTAGGAGTGGGGAGATGTCAGCTATGTTTCTTCGCAAAGCCAATGGCAGCAAATGATGGCGGATACAACGAGAATAGTAGTCTGGATCACGTATACGACATTTATATTCTATGTAGTACAGAAATTTTCTTTGGATGGCCTCTATTCTCTATGCATACACCTCGTAACCAGGGTTCCATAACTGGGATGCATATTCAAGATGACTGCGGACGTAAGCACAATAAAGATACCAAGTAGTTAAAAGATGGATCGATTAAGTTGTAAAATCTTCATTTAGAGTATACCAAGTAGTTAAAAGATGGATAGATTAAGTTGTAGAATCTGCAACTAGGGCTTACCAAGTAAATATGTCTTGCAACAATACCAGGTGAATCGTAAACGCTGCACGGCCAATTAAATAAACAAAACCTATTGTTGCGTCCGTGCCGCCATGCAGAATTGAGCAACAAAAAAATGCCTGCGCCGTGACCTACATTTTATTACTCGCCGGCAATAAAACGTGATCGGCATAAATGGACTTTTTACTGCTATGTTTTTTGGGATCAATGACAACAGTGCTATTCGCTAAAAAGGGCGAAGTTCACAAATCTGTAAATGGGAGTCGAAACATTTCATACAAAAAATAGAACAGACTAAAATCCAAAAAAAAAGTGTGGATTTTTAGACAACGACGATGGCTGCATACCAACTTCGAGCTTTCTCTGGTGCGTGAAATATTAACCTTTCTTTGAAGTGTTATTCGTGAAATCCGTAGACAAGTCTTCTTCCGACAAGTGTTCTTGTGCCAAATCCGTTACCAAACGTTGATGTTGGTTACTGCAACCTGATCGGCTATCGCTCGAATCAAGGACGTGGCAGTTTTCTGAAACCATTCTCGTACGTTACTGAGCCAAAATGTTCTTCTTCGTCCCGGATATCTTCTTCCGGCTATTCTTCCTTAAATGCATAATGTTGTATATTTCGGCATAACGCATGGCGTGAGCGAAGTTTTCGGGTTTGCGGATATTTATTGTCCTCGATATTTCCATGTTCTTGCTCAAACTGTTTAGAACATCTTTATTCCTAGGTCTGTCAAGCCGGTCCGGTATATACGTAGTATCCTCCGGAAGACCTTTATATGTCTGTAGTCTGTAGGTGTCCAGGTTTTTATCAGGATATTATATAATAATATTTACAAAACGTAGCATCTTAAGACGTCTGACCTTCAGGTGGTTGATGTTTCTTCCGTAAAACACGCTTTTTAATCCTAAAGAATGCACTTATGGTTTTTTCGCGGTTTTTTAACTCCATGCTCTTTTATCCCAGTTGTCGTTCAAAATACAGCCGCATACTTCATGTGGCCTTATTGGAGTTCAGATTCTGCTCATATAATCACTCACTATAGTAACATTGTAAATAATGAGCTGGAGTTCTTCTGGCAATTACAACAGTATCATTTAAATAGCTCATGTTGTTGATGACATTTATTCATTTATTTATTTATTTACAAAATCTAATTATGGATACAAAAACCAAAACTCCTTATAATACATTACTCAATTACATTAAAAACTGTTAGATAACTACAAATTTAAAAACAATTTTAGTATAATTTTAAATTCATTTTATTCCAGTACATTTATAAATATGTAACTTAATGTAGGGATTCCAGTAAATGTACAGAAACTGTGAATCTAATCATAAATCACAGAATTAGAATAGAAATAAAAATATCAAATATAGGAAAAAATGCCTGAAGTAAAAACTATCTCTAAAACTTAGAAGCAGCTAGCAGCTCATGTCGCCTGTCCGCAGTAAGTTCGTAAAGCAAACCTTCTTAAATGCGTCCAGTGACCACGCCTTTTCTATTTCTACTGAAAGGTCATTCTATATTCGAATACCGTGTAGCAGAATAGATTGTTAGATAGTGGGAAGTATATATAGGGATAGTAAGTGTGAAGTTACTTTGTGATCGTGTATTTAGGGAGGTGTTTACAGTTTGTAGACAGAAAATATCTACCAAATTTCAGGACCTTGAATGTACATAGTTTCTTATCTTCATACTTCTTTTGGAAATACGCAGTCGTGCACGGCGAGCGGGCGTCGCGACGCCGATGCCCCGTGTCGTTGCTATAAACGTGGACACTCTAGTTACCAGAATTGCCCATCCACATGTAGGTACATCTGGATGGGCAATTTTAGCAAATAATGTATATCGTGAGAGGAATGGAGGGAGAGGGAGCGGGAGGAGATTAGGGAGAG
Organism: Micropterix aruncella; assembly: GCA_944548615.1. Lineage (NCBI taxonomy): Eukaryota > Metazoa > Arthropoda > Insecta > Lepidoptera > Micropterigidae > Micropterix > Micropterix aruncella. The sequence goes on along the minus strand of OX155955.1, from coordinate 18,996,454 downwards.
GGTTTGTAAGGCAAATGAGGTCGATGAACGCATTACTATTATGAGCTATACGTATTGGCTGTCGGGCGAGAACACACACATATGATGTTCACATTAATGTTCACATATAATATCATTTGTGTAGACATTTGGTACGGGGGATTCAATGCAGATTAGTAGGCATAGGTATCCAGTAAGATACGTGTCAAGGATAACGGAGCTACTGCCGCTCTAAAATAGATTAGCTGGGATTGCATTGTTAATTTATACATTGTATTGGCTGATAAATGGTGTGATTTCTGTTTATAGTTTAGTGTGCGAAGCAAGTTAGCGTATGGATGATCCTTAGTAATAGTTGACGATGATAAATGAAAGCGCAGGAACGCAGCACAGGCTGTAGTGCAGGAGAAGTGGATGAGCAAGACAAGTGGATGATGTTTGACGCGTGGCTTCGACGAAAGCTGGAGCAACTGGCGGGCGCGAGCATCGAGAAGAGTACTCCCCACCGATGAACTCACCTGTTTCCTGTGTAGCTTAAATACGTTAATTATTCTGAATTAACTTTATTGTATCAATCAGAGACATTAAATTCGATTAATTGAATTATTTTAACTTGCAACTCTAATCGCCGTCATCATCATTGTTTATTTATTTTATAAGATAAGTTCAGGAAAAATGGACCACTTTTTTAGGAGCTCTATTTTTTCCTGTGTAAGTAAGTTTACTGTGTAGCTTAAATACGTTAGTTATTCTGAATAAACATTCTTGTAATAACATATATTAATCAAGAGACATTAAATTCGATCAATTGTATTATTCCAACTTGCGACTCTAATCGCCATCATCATCATTGTTTATTTAAATTATAAGGTAAGTTCAAGAGAAATGGACTACTTTTTGGGAGCTCTTTTTTTCCTGTGTAAGTATAACACACGCTTATGGTATTATGACAATATACTATTATTTATCACCCATTTATTATTACTTGTTATTATTACTGTATAGGTTAGCATTAAAATATTGCCTGCAGGCAATAAGCTCGCCTTTTCATACGAATAAAACGTTTTATTATTATTATTATTATTACTATTATTAATCACCCTGCAGCCAATTCTAGCACGATTACGACATTATATGTGTAAATCATCCCGATTTCCTTTCCTTATCTCCAAGGTTATTTTGGTCATCATGGTCATTCTTCTGGTGAAAGTTTAGTTTTCAAATCGAATACTAACAGAAACTTTCTTATGTAAAATAAAAAACTCAAGCAACAACTCCTCCGCACGGAAGACGATATGCTAGTAAAAGTAGTAAGGAAGAATATTGCTTGTGGTGTGATGTGTCACGGTTGAAATGCTTCACCGCGTGTTATTTGATTACTTTTGATCGAGGTTCGCGCATAATGTATGCAAATGAGCGAATTGCGGGCGCCGCGGGGAAGCGGGCAGACAGGCTGTCTCCGGCGAGCCTTGCGGGCCGTGACTTCTACAGAATAAAAAGCGACTCCTCTTCGTATAGAAGCGACCTCACTCGGTCATTTGCTAGTACGATGAGTGAGAGTGAACATCACTAGACAGCCACGAAACGGGAAGCCTCTTGTCCACGCGCGTTTTTTTGCAGTGAAAACCTTCGGTTAATTCGCCGTGTCTAGGCCATCGATATAGGCACGGTCGTCAGTGTTGTATGGATCACTATGGAATCGCTTGTCGACTGACACGGCGGAAAAACGGCACGGCGCCGGCGCCGTATGCACAGTGTCTGCCCCTCGGCGCAATTTGTATCAGTGTTGTATGGCAGTTTATCAGAGTTTGTCCACGGACATCAGACGGTTTTCAAGGCGGTCAATTATTTCGTCACTTTGAATCTTGTTTACAAAATGGTTGTACCGGTATCCTAACGGGTCGTACGGTGAAAAAACCGTGCCGTGGACAAGTGGCCTGATGCTCCAAACGAATTCGCTTCGCGCCACCGATAATGGACGAGCAAGAAGTGGCGCCGCAAGACGCTGCGAAATACGCAGAGAGCGAATTCGCACCAGCGTCGTATGCCGCTATGCGCGTTGTTTACGAGCGGCGTAAATATACGATTGTGAATGGTTAGCGCGTAAACGAATCATTCGCTCCGCGAGCTTCATCGTAGGTGGGGGGTTAGCTTTAGCATGGATTCCGTGGCCTTGTTTTGGCGCTGTGAAATTGCATACATAGGTGTGAACATTATTAGAATTGTAAAAAATACAGAAAACCATTCCTCTCAACACTGATGCTTGCCAATTTGTTAACGAATCGGATATTTCTATTTGTGTATAAAGGTTTTCTGCAGAAGACACTTAAGGGGTATTCTAGTCTAGGAATTTAAACTACTCGTTTTTTTCCTTTTTTTTAGACCTTTTAAAGTTTAGACCTTTAAGAAAATGTCCTCTTTTTTCAAAGGATTTTTCAAAATTCAAATTTTAGGAGTTACCGCGACTAGTGACGTGGCAAATAAAGCGATCGTGCAGGAACGAATCGATCAATAGACCCCCTTACTATAATGTAATCCCCCGACTTCATGATTATTAAGCTAGAACAGCTCGTTTAGTCAGAAGTTCAGAAAATGTTAATTTTGAAGTAAAACAAAATTCTCACTTCGAATGGTTCTTAATTCTTCCAAATTAAGGACTATTATCTGAGTTACGCTCCCGAAACTTTGTCTCGAACTTTAAACGCTTATTTCTCAAAACTACCTTTTTCGAACCAGTTGACATGATATCTAAAGTTTAACTTAAACGATTTACTTGAAATTTTGTGAAAATCATATTCGCGTATCCCTCTGTATCCGGAAACACGGATTATGAAAAAAAAATGGAAAATTAAAAAAAAAGTGGTAAAAAGATTTTTTTTATATTGTCGCTATTTTGCGGAGAAAAGAATATCTTTCTTTCCAAGGTCTGGAACATAGCGACGTCCTCACTAATCAAGATTTTTTTTTCTTTGTTTCGTAACTCTACAAGGGTTGGAAATGTCAACCAGTACTCACTTTTTTTTTAGCCCCCAACTCGCTAGCCTTTATTTTTTGATTTTTTGTTTTTTCTTTGTTGGTGATTTTTTTTTGTATTCTTGAAACGTCAATAAACATTTTGAAAAAAAAATGGGTTGTAAAAATGTTTTTTTTCATCCTTTTCGGAAAAAACGCCTAAAGTTTGGGCCTCTATACCAGAATACCCCCTTTATTAGAACCGTTATAGAATTTAAATAGAGGAAAGATGAAATTAGACAGCATAACTAACAAAATAGCAATCAAATATTAAAATCTAAATTTTAGCCTAATACTATAAAATGAACTGAACAGAAAATAACATAAAATAAAGGCTGATTTACAATTGAGTCAGTTACTGACTTCAAACTCAAAACAAGTCAGTGCTGACCCGGTACTGTCATCATTAAAATTGATTTAAAGTCATTAAAGTGCTGTCGCGTCAGTGCTGACTACAAATCTCCCCACCAAACGCGCCAGCGGTACTGACCACGTGTAAACGCCGAATAAAGCTGCAACAGCAATACAAACACATTTAATCTCACTTTTATTTGGTTGTTAATTTCGCTACGAACCGCTGCCAACATGGAGCTTAACGATAAAATCATTCAAATTTTACAAAAAAATATTTAAAAGATGACAAATGAATACTACCATCGAGTCAATAGTAATATTTCTTGAAATATTGTGCATTTGTTTAGAAAAACATACAAATAATCTAATCATTTTCAGCCCTCTGAAGGAAAATCTTAGTTTCAAGGAAATTTGTCTGAGATTGTGTAGTCAGCAATTTTCATCGGCGCCATAGACGTTCTCATGTCGCATCTAGGAGAGCAGTCGTCGGCGTGGGTTTATTCTATGCCGTGCGCGACGAAAGTACGACCTTTGGGAATCGCTTTTGATTTGTATCGCGGCGGCAATCAGCCGCTCCAGCCCACATAGCGACCGCGTAACTGCATATCCAACCACATGGAAAAAGCCGCTCAAATTCGTATGTGGGGCGATGACTCGAGAGGACAGAAAGCTGGAATGCCCATTTAGAGCTGTATGTTTGCAGCTTGGGTCAGCGGTTCTCAAACATTTTCGGAGCTCGGAGCTCTAGGGAGCATGCCGTGAATTTGCACATTTCTCCGGCTCGTACCCGAAGGTGCAGCGTCGCTCTTGTTTGCACAAGCAGCCGCTAACGTGATTCACTGTTTGTGATAGTATATAGTTGTCCGTTGCTGTCAATCTTGTCCGCCATCCCAGGACGTGATAACACTTGGCATATTGTCACCCCAGAATGTATCGCAATGACTTAGTAGGTTGACACAAAACAATCTACCGCCTTTTTTGTATTGGATAACGACGCCGTGGAAGGAGGAAAAAGTCGTGGTTGTGAAATGTCAGAGAGTGAGTGGATTGGGATCACCAGTACGGAACAGCTTTTCCGGATGGCGCAAGACCGACAAAAATATTCGAACTAACGGCCAACCTCCAGTAATGGAGAGGCACTTCGAGAAGAAGAAAGAACTTAATAATAAAACTAATTAATAATAATCCCCTTGGCCCGACAGAATCCGACATTAGATTGCAAGGCACTGATGAGCTTTGTCTATCATATTTGCACGGATTTCTCCGTCCAAAGCAAACTGGACATGCATAGCCCCCACTGCTTTTGACAGTCAAACGAGGTTTATGCAAGTGAATTCTCAAGAGAATGAGTAGGTGTTTCGCAAAGTTACCGCAGGCGTACAAATTGACCGACCAAACGACACACAGTGTTTCATAAAAGGTTGTTTGTTCTTCTGAAGTGCCTGAAGTGCTGTGAACTCCAGCAGCGGTGGGCAACGTTTTCGTAACAGCGACCTTGTATCTTGTTTTTTCCCCCAGAGACCTTAGGTGATTGGGGGGGGGGGGGGTCCCTTATATCCGTATATAACTGAAGCAAACGCTAATAAATACAGCAATTGAACTATAAAACTACCGCGGACGTTCCACAGCCTGCGTAGACGTGCGATAGCAACACAACACGAAGCTTTGCCTCTCCTCCCACGAAAAAAACGAGATTTATTTAAAACCTAAATTTACAGCCTCGTATCTTTTAGAATTTTAGACATACACGTTTGGATCCCAGGATGAGTTGTATGTAACACATAACCCATCTCATCGAAAGCAACTTTTAGTTTACTTCGATGGGATACGAGTATATAGTCTGAGATATGATCCCGTTTATGGACAAAAGTGCCATCTGGAATGTAAAAAAATCGTGGGTACTTTGCACAGTCAAGACGTCCGGCAGTCACAAATATCGGAGTTATCTGGCTCAAACTTTCATCTGAGTACAATTTTAATTTGGTTTAAAATAAGCCGAGTTATTGAAGTTTGAAATTACTTCGACATTTTGAATCGATTTTAGACGTTTTTAGATGCTTTCTTATTTGTATAATCTCTTCTCTCCGCTTTCATCTCATGGCCTTCCATTACGCTCTCAGGAAAATCTATTACTGGCTATACTTCAGCATTCATCAACTTTCACGTCCAAGTCGTTTGCAGCGCAGACGGCCCGAATATAGAATTGTGTGCCTTTATGCCACTGAGACAACTTGAAAACCTGATCGGGTTGAACACTTAATGTATAAATAACCTCCCCTTCCCTCCCCCCCCCCCCCCCCCCACCCGTCTCCAGACTTGTCCTTAAATCCCATTCCTCCCTTCGATATTGAGTCGACATGTGTCATTCATTTCTGTCTTATTTTCATTATTATGTTATTATGTAATTGTAACTCATTTATTATGACCACTACGTTACAAAAAAATATTGTACACTTGTTATATATTAATTTGCCTTCATAAATATTTAGTCACAATAACCATTGCGGTATGGTCGTAAGATATTGTCACTTAGCAATAGACCCACTATGTTGTACTCTATTGTGGGTGTAAAAAAGCTTTTCAAACAAACAAACAAACGTTTTTACGTCCAGAAGTTTTACGTGTTTACGTTTTTAGTAGTATTTTTGTAAAAAATCGGTAGATAATGAATTTCTAGTGTGTATGAAATGAAACACCGTGCGAAACGAGCGATCGGAGAGTCGACGGCGCGCGGCGCGGCGACTGACAATGTAGGTCAAGGCGGTGGCCGACAAGCTCTCCAACTCTCCGCGGCATAGCGGCATCGGCGACATCGCAAGCTGGTAGCTTTTCTTAATAAACCTATCCCCCGACTCCCCGACTCCCACTCCCGCCTCGGAGTCTTACATACTTTTTATAACCTCGATCACTTTTGCGAATGTCGAAAAGTTCGTTTAGAAATTACGGTAATCCTGCCAGGATTAAGTACGAAACAGGCAAAAATACTGACTCAACAACATCGCTGAAAGAATACAGATCTTGAATAATCAAATAAATTTAAATGGACATTATTTAGAAGCATTAAAGATAATTAATCAGAAAGAGAGAGAGAGAGAGAGAGAGAGAGAGAGAGAGAGAGAGAGAGAGAGAGAGAGCGAGAGAGCGCGCGAGAAAGATAGGAGAAGACATAGACAGTGAAGACTTTGTAGAAAAGTATTCAGCAGGTTGGCATTTTAAGCGAGAGCATACACGGAGCTCATGCGAAAGCAAGAGATTTCTTTAATCGAATCCCAAACCGAAATTATGAAGCTGTGATCACTTACTAATTTCCACATGCTGCTATGCAACGTCATTCCTCGGTTCACTACAACACCCGCATGTCATCTGGATCGAAGAATCAGAACATGCGCCAGAAGGAGCGAGAGAGATAGAATCCGGCAGGTTGGAATTTGAAGCGAGAGTATATACGGAGGTAATGCGAAAGCAAGAGATTTCTTTAATCGAATCCCAAACCGAACTTATGAAGCTGTGATCACTTACTAATTTTACATGCTGCTATGCAACGTCATTCCTCGGTTCACTACAAACACCCGCATGTCACGTGGATCGAAGAATCAGAACATGCGCCAGAAGGAGCGAGAGAGATAGAATCCGCCAGCCAGGTTAGAATTTGAAGCGATAGCATATACGGAGCTCATGCGAACGAAAGAGATTTCTTTATTAGAATCCCAAACAGAACTTATAAAGCTGTCATCATTTACTAATTTCACATGCTGCTAAAACACCCGCATGTCACCTGGATCGAAGAATCTCACATAGACAGTGTGAAAAAATAAGACTTTGGAGGAAGTGTCCGGCAGGTTCGCAGTTAGAGCAATTGGTATTAGGAGCTCATGCGACGACAGCTAGAGATTTGTTTTCTTGAATCCCAAACAAAACCTATTAAGTTATGATTACTAACTTCACATGCCACTATGCCACGTCATCTCTCGGTTTACCCGCAAGTTCCCTTGTCACCTAGATCGAAGAAACAAGAGAACATGCACCAGAAGGAGATCTCCTTTGAAATAATCCAACAAAGGTCTCCTCGAAGCTCTTTTTTTGCGTGCCGCTGATGCCAGAGCCGGCAATTCATTGTTACAGAAAACGTCAAAATAGCGAAATGGCCGCGGTGCATTATTATTATTTCAATGCTGACGGGGCGAACGCGGAGGCCAAATTAGCAGGAATTGTGTAATGTTTCGTCACATGAATTCACCGCGATTCGGTAACATTTCAGATAATACGATACAGGTGGTTCATTTCTGATACAGAATATTTTAAAGGCTGAACATCTGAGCCGAACATTAAACGACAACATTAAATAGATATTTCCTCCAACACAAAATTTCTTACATATGGGGCTCGATTATGATTCTTCGTGAACTAATATCGGAAAATAGTTCATTCCAATTAGACAGAGCAGTGCGTTAGAGCGGAATGTGAAAAGTGTTAGCCGTTACAAAAAGTCAACAGCCTTATCGAAGTCCCGTGACGTCTTCCACTAGACAATTGCCATTTAGCGGGGCTTCGCGTGCGCCGGGCCCATTGACCCGGCTTTCTGAGTGTGACTTCGCAGAGCAGCTTTCCCTGCGGCAGATATCTTGTCATAATCGCGCGCCGTTCATTACACTGTATATAGTCTCGCGCCGGCCGCCGTAAGAAGTCGGTTGCCCTCGGTGTTCAAGTAATAAAGCGGTTTTTGTACTCAATCCGACTTTTCATACTAAACACGATGTATTTATCTTATTTTGTTTATTAATTCGACATTTTGAGTTTAGGTACAGGTTATTTGACAGTTTAGGTGCCCTATGTCACCCGAGATGACATAACGATTGCAACAAAACCACTTCCAAATGGGTTAAGCATTTAGAAATTATGGTGAAATAAAAAAACGGACAACGCACATACATACATAGGATGAACGCTGAAAACATTACACTCCCTTTTTTGGACAGTCGTATAAACGATCGTATCTTTTCCCGTACCAAAACTACATGCCAAATATAAAACCATCTGAATTAGTTTAACAACGTCTCGTCCGGTCTAAAATTATGTCATTATAAATAAGATTTAAAAAAAGAATTGACATCTCTTTCAGTCTACCCTAGACAGCGGTGGCTGCAAAGGCGCCAAAACGCCGGGTGTTACAAAGTTCACGCGGTAAATTCGTTATTTATCTTATTTATAATGTCAAACAACTCTGATTTTATATTAGATTATATAGATTTATGTTCGATTGATAGTTTTATGTTGAAAAGTGACAGCTGTTCATTTTATATTCCGCTCTAACGTATTGGCCTGCCTCTCTGGCATGAACTAATTCCGACTTTAGTTCAGGGAGAAACGCAATCGAGGCCATTGCCATGGCCACTAGAGATAATTAAATAGTTTATCAAAATAAAAATAATTTAGAAAGTACACATCATTAAAAGTTTATATAAATAATAATTCGGACATTTTGTGACAGTGCATCTAGAGATATTAAGGACATGCAATATGTTATGTCCATCTGTCTCTCGTTAAAATATTCTGCATCCGAAATGAATCAGCCTGTATATAACTAGGCAAGAAATTATTTCAAATACGAGCCTTTATATACGATTGGCCAAAAGGCAATCGAGACCGACTTGTATTTTATCTTGTGGTGGACCTATATACATAGTTATTTGGGTAACCGTCAATCTCACACGGAACGGTATCGCACTTTAGGCAAACGAGGTTATCATCGCTGAACTAAAACAGAATCCTCAAAACACATCAAAACAAAAACACGATCAGCGGCTGCTGCCAAAAAAATCGCCATTTCTTATAATAACCTTGATCAAATTAGTCACGAGAGCACGACGGCCGCGGCATGATTATTATTGACTCACTCGCGTGAACTGCACTATATACACTGAAAGATTCCAGAACTGGCTACTAATGAACAATTAAAAAAATACAAGATTTGAAAATGGAACTCTTTGGCCGTAGAACAAATAATGTGAGATAATTCTGTCATTTGTTTTTTTATTGTGACGTCATTTTTAAAAAGACACTACATACAAAGTCAGGTCACACTGAAAGATTCCGGAACTAGCCACTTATAAACAATTAAAAAAAATATATTACAACGTTTAAAATTGGAACTCTTTGGCCGTAGAATAAATGTTTGTTTGATTAATCTGTCATTTGTTTTTTTTATTGTGACGTCGTTTTAAAAAGACACTACATATACATAGGTCAGGTCACACTGAAACACTCCGGAACTGGCCACTTATAAACAATTTAAAAAAAACAACATTTGGAAATGGAAATCTTTGGCAGTAGAATAAATAATGTTTGATTTATCTGTTATTTGTTTTTTTCAATTGTGGCGTCGTTTTAAAAAATAAGTAGTAAAGTAAGGGGCTCTTTAGACGATCAAGCATGCTTGTCAAGTATCGCGCCGCGGGCTGGGAAGGGATCGTAAATCACAGGAAATATGCATTTTTTTTTAAATATTTACCAATAATGCCTGATTTTGTAGTTTTTTTACCAGGGAGTCACGTCATTCATCAATCAATTACGTCTAATTAACGTGACTCCCTGGTATAAACTACAAAATTAGGCATTTTTGGTAAATATTTTTTTTAAATATTTGCTATTTCCTGCGGTTTACGATCCCTTCCCAGCCCGCGTCGCGATGGTTGACAAGCATGCTTGATCGTCTAGAGAGCAAACAAACACGGACAGACAAACGAATTCTTGAAGGTGAAAACCGTAGAACTCATGAGTCATCCATCCTCCATGTAGTCCCGATTTGGCACCGTGTGATTTTTGGTCATAAAAATTAAAAACTAATTATGCGGTCAACGATTTTCATCACCAAAAGAGGCGGTCGAAGAATTTGTTCTATTAAGAAATTGCTCATGCAAAACTAAGACATCTTCGGATATATTTTTTGAACCCGGCCACGCCTCGCTGCGGCTCAGTCTGATATGAAATGAATTTTTGACCGACGATTTCACCGGCGCAGAAAGACTATTGTCGCGCGTATTCGAATGCAACGTTGTGTCAAAATTTAATTTCACTGTAAAAACACGGGCGTATGTATTCGAATGCAACTTCGCGTCAAAATTTCAAGTCAATCGACCGACTACTTTTCGAGTTTTGCGAGCAGACATTCGCAGGCTGATTTTTTTAATATAAAAAAATGCCTAAATCTATAGACTGTAAAGTCACGCGCCAGTGTTGCCAAACAATCGGATGCAATTGTTTAGATACAGATTGCGAAATTCTGTTCGGCAGCTATAGGCATAGTAGAAGCTGTGGCTGTGACCAGTGCGTCTACTGAGCAATCAGAGGCAATGGGCGTTGACGCAAGCTTTTTTGTGCTCGTGCGTCGCGCTCAGGGCCATGATTTTGTCGTCTGGCATTTTCGTCACGTAATTGCTTTATTAGGGCGTTCCATCGCGGCCATATATGGCGCGCAATATGCATGATGATCGGATGAAATCAAATTAATAGGACCCAAAAATTTGAATGGGAGATCCAGCGTCAGTTCTGACGTAGATAAAACACGGACTGGCCTTGATCTTGACATCACGACTGGATATTTCAGTCGTTGTCCTGGATTCCCGAAAAGGAGAGGAAAGGGGAGCGCCATGAATCGGCGAGAAGAACAAAGTACACCATGTCCCCGATTTAATACCAAAAACTGTAACAGTTGAAAACCGGCTACAGCTTTTTTTGCTTAGGCCTTTGTTGCCGAAAGAAAAAATATGTTTAATCTTTGGATATTCATTATTTTACTTTACCAGCCTACCAAATAACGAGAAGTAACCTATTGTGAACGCGCAAATTTTCTTTCTCGAGATGAAGACGGATATATACATGTATATTTTAACATTGAACTAACTACCAAAAATTATTTGACTTTGTTATATATTATTTTGACAATGAATTGTACTTTTTTTGAATAGGTATTTTATATTAAATTCTATATATTAAATTACATATATTAAATATTAATGTCTGTTTCTGTCTTTTCTCACCTTTAACTTTATTTATATTATTTAATCGAATTTTATATTATATTTATAGCCGATTATATAATGGAATTGCATTTTATTTACTATATTATCTTTTAATATTTTTTATTTTTTTTTTTGATGACCACATTTTAGGGCAATTTAGTGTTATTAGGTTTTTACTAAAACTTGTACATAATTGATTGTAATATTAGAGTCCTGTCCACCCCAGAACGGGCTAGTCCCTGTTGGGTGACATAATCAAATAAGCAAAAATTTAATAAGGTTTTCCCATTCGGTTCCTGTTATTTTTGTATGCAAATCAATATTTAATAGTAGTTAATTCTTAAATAAATAAATAAATAAAAATAAAGCCCCCATCTATCAAAAAGTATTTAGTAAATGTCCGTCTTTTTCAAATTTATTACTTTATTTTATACATTTATTTAATGGGCAGTCTTGTGCAGTCAAGCGAATTCTATAAATTATCCCTTAAATTCTCAAGCTCGGTGTTATCGATGACACTAGACTTCATAATGTTTATCTTGACGGGACGGTTATTTTCCGCGAAAAATAACATCATTGATCTCACCGATGCCGAAATAGCACGACATAAAACAGAACAATGCTTAATTCCTTCGCGAATAGAAAATGAACAGTTGTGCAAGTTGGAGCTGCGTATCATTGTTTCTTGGACACATTGTTATTCATTTTGTAATCAATCACTTTAATATTTATATCGATTAGCATTACCTTAATCAGGAACCAACTTTCTTTTCGCCTTACGATATTGCAGTCGCGAAATTGTAATTAATCATTAAGACATTCCAACATTCGCTAACTCAAACATTCCTTTTTGTTTATTACATTGCTGAAAAAATGTTTTTCGATATTAAATTTTCAATTACAGAAAATTATTCTACACGAAAAATTGAGTTGAAAATCACCTAGAGCTGTCGACTACAACGGGCGAACCCGTCGCCTCGGGAAGTTTTAACGATAATAATCGTTCTGTCTCCCGTGAGGTGAACGCAGAAGATTTAGGACATAAACAGACCACCGTCAAGTTCCGCCATATGACGTAAGAAGCCAATGCCTTACCGCGAGATAGCCAGGTAAGTCACCCAGTGGGTCGACTTTCGCGCCCTTACTACCAGTTGCAACCAGATTACTACAGTCTTCCGACTGGTTACTGGTTCGAGGTCGCTTGCGCGGTTCTCTCCCTTACGTAGCAGTGAAACGGTGTCTACCGAATCTATCGCGGACACGGCATCCTTATCGCAGACCACGGCAGCCCGGCTGTTCACTCGAGATCAGGTAGCCGATTGGTCGTTTCAAGAGCAGTCGCCGTAACTAGTGGCAGTACTGTTTCCAGATTCCCCCGACTGTCAGTCAGAATGCACAATCGATTGGCTGACGCCGCACGGTGCGTAAACCGTCCAGGAGCGCCAGAAGATTAACTCCTGGGGGAAACTGGCCCTAAGGCCAGAGTCCTACCCGGGCTCGCACTTCATATGTGGAGGCCGCCGGATGGATGTTGACCCGTGAGTGTGACCGACCCTGAACGAATGGGTCTTCATGGCCACCTCAACAGGGCCCATTAGCTCCTAGTTGAATATCACATTATAACTTTTTTTGGGTTTAGGTCTTCATTACCAAGGGAAAAAATCGTTTGCGTAACCCCAGTCATGTCGCTTGTATATGAGATATTCCAAATAAAATTTCACAGCATGCGCAAAACTTTAAAACATGCGCAAAATTTAAAAAAAATTGATTTAGTACATAAAAGATAAATACATAAACATTTTGATAACAAATATCTTTAATTTTTATATCCCATATTTCCTGTAGATGCAATAATCTTGATTATACTTTAATAAAATTTTAACAAAAAACACATTAAAAAAATGGTCGTCAAAAAGTCGATTGGTTAGCTTATCATAGAAGTTTAGGAACGTTAGTAGCCGAGGGTTAAAAAAGAAACCATTTAATAACTATATTATAATATTTATATATTAAGTAATAATAAAATAAGAATATTTAATATAATATAATAAGATGTTAATTCAATAAGAATATTTACGTTACCTACCTAGGGTTAAATAAAGAAACCATAAAATACCTATATAATATTTATATAATAAGTAATACTATAATAAGAATATTTAATATAATATAAAAATATAAGATGTTATATAATATAATAAGATGTTAATTCAATAAGAATATTTATTTAAATGAAATCAAGGACAAAGTACGAGAAATCCACAATAGAAATATTCCGAGTTCAATGGCACCATAAGCGCACATTAGTTTTTTATTTAACTAGATAAGCATTATAATATGTGAATAATATCGTCATTTGGGCGGTGTAAAAATAGACGCACACGCAATAATGTAAAATGCCATGAAAAGAATATCAGAATTTGCCTATTCTGCTAAAAAACCTATCGAAAGTTCAATAAAATATACAGCCGATATAATTAATATATACAGCTGTTGCTCACTTCAGATTCATCCTTTTTCAGTTTCTGATACTTTTCAATCTGCCCTCGTACATCGTAATTATCCACATGAGAAACGCTGCAAGCCGTTGTCTATGATAAAGAAACGTGACGTCATCAGTATAGGGAAAGACGTCAGATTTTTGACAGTCTTCGCGGCGTGACATCACACTGGTCACAAACTATGGATCCGTTTAGGACCGCTTCTTTTTATTGGTTGGAAAATCAAGAAAAACTAAACTCCTGGCGACCATCCGAAACATAAGTGTCGAAATACTAATAAATTAATAATCACCAACTTAACGCCATAACTCAAAAACTAAAAAAACGAGGTACATATTAAAAATCGCTTGATATTTGTGGTACTAGATAGTACTATAAGTTCGGGCATCCTGGAAACAGAGCCAGGGATGTCGCCAGACAAAGGCCATGATGGAGCAACCACTACAAAAGAAAACCAAGGCCCTATTTGACATGAGCAAGAAGAACCTTAGAACCACTATCGGTCTCCTCTCCGGACACACGACCTTTAGAGCACATCTATTTAACCTTGGCTTGACCGAGAGCAAGGACTGCCGAATAGGTATGTGGCGAAGAATCTGAAGACAGCATACACATCGTTGGTCGCTGCCCAGGCCTCGCCGCAAAAAGACACAGTTTACTGGGACGAGCCTTTCTCGAACTCAGCGATCTGCCCAACTTGAAGGTCAGTGATTTACTTGGACTGGCAATTAAATCTGGGCTACTAGCTGACCATTGACCTAACCACATAGTGGTTAGTTACAAAAGATCTTATAGATCTAGGTGACATCAAGGGTTGAAAACAAGCCTCCACTACGTTTACCACTACTACTAGTACTATAACTTGCAAAACTCGAAATGCCCAATACTCAGTGACAAAAATAGGTCTCTTTATTTCATCCCCTGGTTGTCCGTTGTATAGGTAATAACTAGGTAATTTAGATATCTAGTTTTTGCACAGCAAGCTATCTCAAAATACCTACATATAGCATTCAGCTGACGTTATACCTATAGTTAATCGGAATCTAGGAACACATGTACACATGTACCTAGGAACACATGTACCTACTATTCGACGACTAAAGAAAGACCACGGTGACAAGATAGCAAAAGCTCGACTGATAGGGAACAATAATCACATGACCACAGACAATGAAGATGACGATTCTATTATAGAGTGAAAAAACAGGGAAATTATAATTATTCGTCTCATTTCAACGTGGCCTTGGGTCAACGTGTTAAATTCCTGGTTGACATATTCAACCGTAAGTACGTACGACTTGCGACTGAACTCCTCTTATTAATAAAATAAGTACTAACATCTAGAAAATTACCGCAAGTACAACAAGTCTAATGATGTGAAGTCCTAAAACAAACATTACACATAATTTCTGGTAGATTATATAGACTAGCTGAAAGAGGGCAATGTAATAAATACTCAATTCGACCTTCTCAGCAAGTTAACACTATCCTAAGTAACAAGAAACTCCAAATATATGTGTCTGTGTAGTTTTCAGTAAATCTCAAACTAGGTTTCAGGATATCTTTCAATTAATTCTGCTTTTTCTAGCATGTAAAGACGCTTTACTTTCTAAATTCTTTGAGAAGAGGGTTCTATATCAAGTGGTTCAATTACAGTAAAGGTAACAAAAATGAAGTTATCTTTCAGGATATCTTTCAATTAATTCTGTTTTTCTAGCATGCAAATATGGTTTTCTTTCTAAATTCTCTGAGAAGAGAGTTCTATAGTAACGGAATTTAAACTACAGTAAAGGTAACACAAAAATAGAATATACCTAATACTTTGTGCTATATTAATGAATATTATACTGGTTTTATAAAAAAAATACAATGTATGCACGAATAACGGACTTATCGCTATAGCGATATCTTACAGTCAACCATTAATGAAGTTATGTATGTATCAAAAAAATTAAGTTATGTAGGTACTAGGTTACAGGGTATCTTTTAATTAAATCTGCTTTTTCTAGCATGTAAAGTCGCTTTACTTTCTAAATTCTCTGAGAAGAGATATCTTTATTAACGGAATTTCTCCTACAGTAAAGGTAACACGAGAATTAAGTGTTGTACTAGGTTTCAGTATATCTTTTAAATAATTCGTTTTTTCTAGCATGTAAAGACGATTTTTTTCTAAATTCTTTGAGAAGTGCGAAACAACGGTATTTCATAAACGAAAAATTTAACAACACGTATTATAAACTAACCCTATCCTTTGATTTTCAAACAGTTTTAAAACAGTCGACGAATGAGGTAAGGCCAGCGTAATTGAATAATAAATACGCTAGCTAGGTGACTTACCTTTTAGCCTCTAACCCAATTACGTGTTATTTCTGGCCGCGGTCGAAGAGAAAGTTCAAGAATGGCTCCCAGCCCAGCGAACACGCGAGCTGTATCACATCCAAATCATACTGCACTCAACACGTACACCAAAAATCACTGCACTCTCGGTATTCGGACACTTTGGCGCGATTGTGACGAAAAAACTGATTTTCCAATTTCACTTTTCGCGCCGGAGCTCTACGGAGGCGCGCGTCCGCCAACGAAGCAGCAATCGAACTGTCAAAAAAAGTTGCAAAACGCAACAAAGAACGGAGAGAAGGTCGTCCGCGCGGCGGAACGACGAACCACACGCCCAGGCGACGTTGCCAAGCCGAAGCGAGCGACTGACTGAGCAAGCGAGTGAGCAAGAAAAACTGACACGGGCCGACTGGGGATGTACTCAAAATATTATCGTACAAACAAAAATATTTCTTTTTTACGACAAGGTCGAAAGTAATGAAAAACTTTATTGCTTAGAAAAATATAACAATAAAATGAAAGAAACGTTTTGGATCGGGGGAATTATTTTGATTTTAGTAACTCGTGTCTATTTCTTTAAAAAAAACTCTACTAAATTCCATCATTTTATTGCTAAATCTCATAGAAAATAGCGTCGGACACTTTCCTTTTTTTTAAATAGTTTTTATGATGGTTTAAAAAAAACTAATTTAACCTACCACCATGTAGATGTTTTTGAAATGGTTAAAAAAAACTAACTTACCAAAATGTAGGTGTTTGACGCTTATTTAAATGCCTAGCCTATATCTCGCTGAGGCCGAAAAAAGATTATTTCGGTTTCGGGATCAGCGTGATGAATATAGTCGGATGGCGTTAATAAAACATCAACAATGTAGAAAAGGTACCAATGTGTTCTTTTTAAGATTTTTCCAAAACGTGGCTTCTTTCAAATAAACACTGGAATCACATTTCTTCATCAGCTAAAGTACTAAACACTATCCACTGCCGCAATTAAAGCTATTCATAAACAGTGCTTGTAATTAAAAAACATGGAACCAATCTCGACAGGTTTTCCTGCTTTACATTAATTGCACGTAAACATAACGGAAAGTTGGGAGTTTTTTCATTTTTTTTAAATGTTTGTAACAAAAAACAATCAGGGAAAGGGCCTGATAATGACAAAATTGCTGGGAATGCATGCTACAACCTTCCAAACGAAAACAATGGAAATCATAATGGCAGCAGGTAAGGTTGAAAGAATGCAGATACAAGATAAGCACTGATATATATTCATACAGCCGATCAGTGCTGCAGGCACTAACAATAAAAAGCTATACTCAAGACTGGCAAAGGAATGCCACAGTACTGGAAACGCACCTCACAAATGAAAATAGCCTGATATGGCCAAGAGGAGAAAGTGAAATTTAGTATAATGAAAAAGTAGACAGACTAGCGAGAAGGGCTCGAAGGGAATTGCAATCGGACCTGGACCTATACTGCCGCTAGCACAGGAGTACACAAGAACGGCTCTTCCCGAAATGAAGAGAGGATGGGCGAAGAATAGATGGAGAACAGCAGAATACAGGCATGTAAAGATAGCTGTCGTAAGACCCAACCTCCGACTGAGGTACTGCTTGGACATCTATAGTAGGCATCTGCAGATAGTGATGGGCATGCTCAGTGAGCATTGTAGGCATAAACCTTCTGGGTATCGTGGACGCCGCAACTTGTCTGGGCTGCAGAATGGAAGAGAGACAGCGAAGCATGTGATCTGTGCATGCCCAGCACTATTCGTGAAAAAGAGAGGCTCACAGAAATTACTCGGCAGATACGGCGGAAATATGTGGGACGAGACCTTCACGGGCTCTGCAAATAGCATCTTGTATGAGCTGGGTGCAAGACCTGTAGTCAAGAAAGTAGACAGGAG
>OX155955.1:18734842-18978147 GCA_944548615.1 Micropterix aruncella | reverse complement strand
ATATATATATATATATATATATATATATATATATATATATATATATATATATATATATATATATATATATATATATATATATATATATATATATATATATATATATATATATATATATATATATATATGTATACAAATAATAGTACGAAATAATATTAAATTTTAATATATACATACATATACACCTAATATACATACATACTTTATAGATATAACTTATACATAGAACATAGAACATCGAATACAATCAGCACAGATAACATCCATAGTGGCACATCCAATAGAAGTAAAAGAACGCCAAATAAAAGTACCTTTAGTATATTAGGCTAAGAAAAATACTATAGAAGAAGAGATTAAGCAGTCGAATAACAAAACCAAAACTATGTGGAGTATCATCAATAGAGAGGGGAGAAATATTTCAAGTAAGGCAAATGAACCTATTCAATTACTTCACAATGGTTCTAAAGTCTCTGATCCTACAGAAACGGCAAATATACTCAATGAATATTTTACAAACGCTGTTAAACGAATGACAAATTCTCCTAGTTTACCCTCTTCAACAATTGTAGGTGAGATACCAGCATCAATACTGTTGCATCCTATAACTTCCATTGAATTTGATAAGGCCTTGAATAGCATTAAAACAAAAACATCAATGGATATCTGGGCACACTCGATTAAATTAATAAAGAATATAGCACCAACGATTTCCAACACCTTGAGGTCTATTTTTAATAATTGTATGAAACAAGGTGTGTTCCCAAATTTAATGAAAATAGCAAAGATAGTACCGGTCTTTAAAAAAGGGAACAAAACTGATCCTGAAAATTACAGGCCAATTTCACTGCTTCCAGCTTTCTCCAAAATTTTCGAAAAATTTTTATATAACAGGCTATATCTATTCGCAAATAAATTCGATATACTAAATAAATATCAATATGGTTTTAGGAAGAACATGTCCACCACCTCGGCGATTTCGGAGATGGTAAATTTCATTACCGACACTTTTGAAAATTCTTCCCAACCCGTGGCAGTTTTTTGTGATCTATCCAAAGCGTTTGATTCGGTTGACCACGAAATACTGCTCAATAAATTAAACAGTTATGGGATTCGGGGCAAAGCCAATAACATGATGAAATCCTACTTAACAGGCAGGTCACAGGTAGTAGAAATAGATGGATTTAGATCTACACCTCAACCGATAACCTGCGGAGTTCCCCAGGGATCGATTCTTGGTCCATTATTATTTTTATTTTTCATTAATGATATAGGCAATTGCTTGCCCGCCTACACCAAAACCTTGCTCTATGCGGATGATACAAGTTACATATATATTATATATATATATATATATATATATATATAAATATATATATATATATATATATATATATATATATATATATATATATATATATATATATATATATATATATATATATATATATATATATATATATATATATATATATATATATATATATATATATATATATATATATATATATATATATATATATATATATATATGTATACAAATAATAGTACGAAATAATATTAAATTTTAATATATACATACATATACACCTAATATACATACATACTTTATAGATATAACTTATACATAGAACATAGAACATCGAATACAATCAGCACAGATAACATCCATAGTGGCACATCCAATAGAAGTAAAAGAACGCCAAATAAAAGTACCTTTAGTATATTAGGCTAAGAAAAATACTATAGAAGAAGAGATTAAGCAGTCGAATAACAAAACCAAAACTATGTGGAGTATCAGCAATAGAGAGGGGAGAAATATTTCAAGTAAGGCAAATGAACCTATTCAATTACTTCACAATGGTTCTAAAGTCTCTGATCCTACAGAAACGGCAAATATACTCAATGAATATTTTACAAACGCTGTTAAACGAATGACAAATTCTCCTAGTTTACCCTCTTCAACAATTGTAGGTGAGATACCAGCATCAATACTGTTGCATCCTATAACTTCCATTGAATTTGATAAGGCCTTGAATAGCATTAAAACAAAAACATCAATGGATATCTGGGCACACTCGATTAAATTAATAAAGAATATAGCACCAACGATTTCCAACACCTTGAGGTCTATTTTTAATAATTGTATGAAACAAGGTGTGTTCCCAAATTTAATGAAAATAGCAAAGATAGTACCGGTCTTTAAAAAAGGGAACAAAACTGATCCTGAAAATTACAGGCCAATTTCACTGCTTCCAGCTTTCTCCAAAATTTTCGAAAAATTTTTATATAACAGGCTATATCTATTCGCAAATAAATTCGATATACTAAATAAATATCAATATGGTTTTAGGAAGAACATGTCCACCACCTCGGCGATTTCGGAGATGGTAAATTTCATTACCGACACTTTTGAAAATTCTTCCCAACCCGTGGCAGTTTTTTGTGATCTATCCAAAGCGTTTGATTCGGTTGACCACGAAATACTGCTCAATAAATTAAACAGTTATGGGATTCGGGGCAAAGCCAATAACATGATGAAATCCTACTTAACAGGCAGGTCACAGGTAGTAGAAATAGATGGATTTAGATCTACACCTCAACCGATAACCTGCGGAGTTCCCCAGGGATCGATTCTTGGTCCATTATTATTTTTATTTTTCATTAATGATATAGGCAATTGCTTGCCCGCCTACACCAAAACCTTGCTCTATGCGGATGATACAAGTTACATATATATTATATATATATATATATATATATATATATATAAATATATATATATATATATATATATATATATATATATATATATATATATATATATATATATATATATATATATATATATATATATATATATATATATATATATATATATATATATATATATATATATATATATATATATATATATATATATATATATATATATATATATATATATATATATATATATATATATGTATACAAATAATAGTACGAAATAATATTAAATTTTAATATATACATACATATACACCTAATATACATACATACTTTATAGATATAACTTATACATAGAACATAGAACATCGAATACAATCAGCACAGATAACATCCATAGTGGCACATCCAATAGAAGTAAAAGAACGCCAAATAAAAGTACCTTTAGTATATTAGGCTAAGAAAAATACTATAGAAGAAGAGATTAAGCAGTCGAATAACAAAACCAAAACTATGTGGAGTATCAGCAATAGAGAGGGGAGAAATATTTCAAGTAAGGCAAATGAACCTATTCAATTACTTCACAATGGTTCTAAAGTCTCTGATCCTACAGAAACGGCAAATATACTCAATGAATATTTTACAAACGCTGTTAAACGAATGACAAATTCTCCTAGTTTACCCTCTTCAACAATTGTAGGTGAGATACCAGCATCAATACTGTTGCATCCTATAACTTCCATTGAATTTGATAAGGCCTTGAATAGCATTAAAACAAAAACATCAATGGATATCTGGGCACACTCGATTAAATTAATAAAGAATATAGCACCAACGATTTCCAACACCTTGAGGTCTATTTTTAATAATTGTATGAAACAAGGTGTGTTCCCAAATTTAATGAAAATAGCAAAGATAGTACCGGTCTTTAAAAAAGGGAACAAAACTGATCCTGAAAATTACAGGCCAATTTCACTGCTTCCAGCTTTCTCCAAAATTTTCGAAAAATTTTTATATAACAGGCTATATCTATTCGCAAATAAATTCGATATACTAAATAAATATCAATATGGTTTTAGGAAGAACATGTCCACCACCTCGGCGATTTCGGAGATGGTAAATTTCATTACCGACACTTTTGAAAATTCTTCCCAACCCGTGGCAGTTTTTTGTGATCTATCCAAAGCGTTTGATTCGGTTGACCACGAAATACTGCTCAATAAATTAAACAGTTATGGGATTCGGGGCAAAGCCAATAACATGATGAAATCCTACTTAACAGGCAGGTCACAGGTAGTAGAAATAGATGGATTTAGATCTACACCTCAACCGATAACCTGCGGAGTTCCCCAGGGATCGATTCTTGGTCCATTATTATTTTTATTTTTCATTAATGATATAGGCAATTGCTTGCCCGCCTACACCAAAACCTTGCTCTATGCGGATGATACAAGTTACATATATATTATATATATATATATATATATATATATATATATATATATATATATATATATATATATATATATATATATATATATATATATATATATATATATATATATATATATATATATATATATATATATATATATATATATATATATATATATATATATATATATATATATATATATATATATATATATATATATATATATGTATACAAATAATAGTACGAAATAATATTAAATTTTAATATATACATACATATACACCTAATATACATACATACTTTATAGATATAACTTATACATAGAACATAGAACATCGAATACAATCAGCACAGATAACATCCATAGTGGCACATCCAATAGAAGTAAAAGAACGCCAAATAAAAGTACCTTTAGTATATTAGGCTAAGAAAAATACTATAGAAGAAGAGATTAAGCAGTCGAATAACAAAACCAAAACTATGTGGAGTATCAGCAATAGAGAGGGGAGAAATATTTCAAGTAAGGCAAATGAACCTATTCAATTACTTCACAATGGTTCTAAAGTCTCTGATCCTACAGAAACGGCAAATATACTCAATGAATATTTTACAAACGCTGTTAAACGAATGACAAATTCTCCTAGTTTACCCTCTTCAACAATTGTAGGTGAGATACCAGCATCAATACTGTTGCATCCTATAACTTCCATTGAATTTGATAAGGCCTTGAATAGCATTAAAACAAAAACATCAATGGATATCTGGGCACACTCGATTAAATTAATAAAGAATATAGCACCAACGATTTCCAACACCTTGAGGTCTATTTTTAATAATTGTATGAAACAAGGTGTGTTCCCAAATTTAATGAAAATAGCAAAGATAGTACCAGTCTTTAAAAAAGGGAACAAAACTGATCCTGAAAATTACAGGCCAATTTCACTGCTTCCAGCTTTCTCCAAAATTTTCGAAAAATTTTTATATAACAGGCTATATCTATTCGCAAATAAATTCGATATACTAAATAAATATCAATATGGTTTTAGGAAGAACATGTCCACCACCTCGGCGATTTCGGAGATGGTAAATTTCATTACCGACACTTTTGAAAATTCTTCCCAACCCGTGGCAGTTTTTTGTGATCTATCCAAAGCGTTTGATTCGGTTGACCACGAAATACTGCTCAATAAATTAAACAGTTATGGGATTCGGGGCAAAGCCAATAACATGATGAAATCCTACTTAACAGGCAGGTCACAGGTAGTAGAAATAGATGGATTTAGATCTACACCTCAACCGATAACCTGCGGAGTTCCCCAGGGATCGATTCTTGGTCCATTATTATTTTTATTTTTCATTAATGATATAGGCAATTGCTTGCCCGCCTACACCAAAACCTTGCTCTATGCGGATGATACAAGTTTCCTGTTTCACGATAACAATCTTAACGACCTAATGACCAATGCCAATCATGCGTTAAACCTAGCAAGTTCATGGTTCACAGAGAATAATCTCTTGCTTAATGCAAAAAAAAACCGTAACTATGCACTTCTCCTCAAAATATAAATCGTCTGCTATAGGTACCATTCAATATAACTCTAAACAACAGTACTCTAGAATTAAGCAAATCGACAAAGTTCCTAGGTATCATGATCGATCTTCATCTTAGCTGGAACATCCATATTAATGAACTATGTAGTGCGCTTTCTTCGGCAATATATGCAATAAAAAAGATTAAATTCTTAGCTGGTGAAATCGCTGCAATAACTGGTATCATGCCTGTTTCCATTCTAAAATGACTTATGGTATACTGATATGGGGGAATGCCACAGACAGTTCTAGGGTTTTCATTTTACAGAAAAGTGCATTGAGAGCAATTGCAGGAGTATCCCGTGACACGCACTGCGAACCATATTTTCTTAAGTACAAAATACTGACTTTTACGTCTGAATATATTTTACAATGCCTACTATATGCTAAATCAAATATTAACGAACAAGAGGTAAACGGGAATATGCACTCCCACAATACACGCAGACGTGATGACGTTATCCTGCCTAAAGTACGCCTTACGCAGACACAAAAGTCCTTTGGATATTTGAGCTATAAGCTCTTTAACCAGATACCACTCTCCACAAGGAAGATGGAAACAAAGGCGTTTAAAAGATTTATAAAACAAAAGCTGCAATCCACACATGCTTTCTATAAGCTGGGTGATTTTTTTGAGCATGCCAATTCTTTGAAATGGGAATAACATTAATATGTAACTTTCAGGTACCTCATTTTAGTTTTTATTATTTAATTATAATATTATGAATTTAATATTTAATATGTAGATTACAATGTGTAATGTAACATACCTGATCATATACATACGTTGTTTTTTTCCAATTTTGTTTCGATACTTCCAATTGTGTGATTATTTTTTGTATAAAGTGCTTGATGACTATTAATATTCTTATAATAATAACCTATTTTATATGTATACTCATGTACATGGATTCAGATCTATTATTTTTTAAAAAAAAAAATATTTGTCTGTCGTGTAAAGCCGACTTTAGTCAATGCTATTGTTGAATTAATATTTATGCTTAAATAGTTTTATATCTACATATAAACTGACGAATTCTAATATGCGATAATTAGCTTTAATTCCTAATTCATGCTGTTATTGTATATTCTGAATAAATAAACTGAATACTGAATACTGAAATACTGAATACTGAATTTCACCTTAATGTGGAGGGCATTGATAAAAAATATCTTCAAATGGAAATAATTTCAGAAAAGTACGGAATAGATATAATCTGTTTAACAGAACACTGGTTGCATGATTACAATATCGATACATTACATATAAAAGATTTTGGACTTACGACCTACTTCTGTCGACAAACACACAAACACACATACGCGGATGACTATCGTCATAATTAAGAGAAAAGAGGGTTAAGACGATCATGCAGCTATTACTGCCCCCTCCCAAGCATAGACCTGCTGATCACAGAAATAGAAATTGGAAGTAAATGGTCTAAAAATAAAATATGAGCATCTCAAGACATCTGACGACATTTGTATCCATCCTACTTGCGATGGCGGAAATAAGGAAACGTTTCAGGAATAGCATGCCAAGCGATATGTCATTACTTCTCACCTGGAACGCAAATACAGAGAACATAAGTATGTTACGTCTGGTTCGATTTCTGTATATCTGCGAAATTTATTCAATACGTTGCAGCAGGGCTTAAAGATGGTGGACGTTTGGAAAAATGATGAAGATCAAGTGGAACGGCTTTACAACAAATATCGAGGTGCTGCGATACAGAGCCTTATCGAAACAGATTGTCGAGAGGAAATGTCGGGTACATTGGATAAGTCTTTAAAGGCCAAGCACTACCTATTGCCTCGCGTGACCGTTGGAAGGCAAGGTTAATGAATAAGGGATAGAGATAGGCATTCACCAAAGTCAGAGATAGGATGTGGTAGATATAGATAGATAGAAATTCTTTAAGTTCTTTTTGTTTAATTTTTATTTGCGTTTTGTAAATTTATAGTACCGGACCCTGCCAAGCGTTTTTGCTGGCAATTCCATATTCTCCAAACTGTTTCTAAATGTGAGAACCTGTTATTGGCTATCATTTATTATTTAAGTTGTTATTTAATATTTTATATGGCTGTTGGTTTTCCTTAAAATAAATAAATAAATAAATAAATAAATTATTGCACATTAAAAAAACATACTTTAGGC
The DNA here is from genome assembly GCA_944548615.1 of Micropterix aruncella. Classification (NCBI taxonomy): domain Eukaryota; kingdom Metazoa; phylum Arthropoda; class Insecta; order Lepidoptera; family Micropterigidae; genus Micropterix; species Micropterix aruncella. The sequence goes on along the minus strand of OX155955.1, from coordinate 18,970,261 downwards.
AATAAGTCCGCATTGCCTAAGTACAATCTCTTACAGCCAACCTTCGTAGACGTTGTATAATGTAGGTACCAGTAGGGTAAAATAAACAAAATAAACGTATACATTATTACAACAAAAAATACCAAATAACAAAAATGCCATTATTTTAAAAACTGTGTTGAATGGACAATATCACCTGTCGGACCATCAACAACTATATATCTACAACGATATAACGAGGTTATAGCTGAAGATAGAGCTAGTTTCATTTGTAGATTCTTAGTCGCCAACTTTCAGATAAACCTCGTATGATCAGCATCATTAACATCTGCCCTTGCCACTGCCACTTAACACTTGCCACTGTTGCGCCCTTTTTAAGATACATATATTGATGGTATTACACACGAAACATCCCCGAAAGACGATCTGACGAACAGTGAAAACCGCATCGAAATCCATCTAGTGGTTCTTGAGTTTAGCGCGATTAAACAGACAAGACGAGAAATGCGTTTTAAGTGCTTTGTTTTCTAAGTATATAGATATAAGCTACACCTCGTATATGTTGGTTGAATTCACTGCAATACGGACACTTCACAACTGAGAATGCATTTCAATATAAATATCGATCGAACTTAACATAAATAAACTTGTCGCAATCTATAGTTATTCTCGTCGGGGCTCATTCCGATTGGCAATGCATTTTGCAGACGCGCCTATAAATAAACCCCTTTGGATGCGCGATGTATGGGAGACTTGACGAATATCACTGAACGACCTTGTGAGTGTTCACACACGCATGAAATAAGGAACCGACTACTTTGCGGTTTGCCACCGCTCGGCTCGCGGCAACGAGGACGCATGAATTTATACAGTCAATAAACCTCGAGCCATTTGGCAATGAAATTATCAACGAAAACTGCCTTGAGTGCGGGGTACGTACTTGTTGACTTACGTAAACGTATCATCTTGGACTTTGCTTATCCATTGTTAAGCATTCAGCGCTTTGCTGTATGGATCCGAATCATGGACTCAGTCCAAAACCAAAATAGGTAAAGTTCTTCGATCGATCGTCGTTCCCGGATTTAAAGCTTGACCCAATACTAAACCCCATTACTATATCCAAACCTAAAGCTAACCCCATTGCTTGTGCCAAGTAATTAAAGACAGGGTGTAACACCCCTGTTGTTTGACCACTGGACGTTCCTGTTGTATGATCACTGTACCATACAGATAGGCGATTTCAAAAGCAAGCTGTTTGACCGTGGTCTCGCCGATGACGCTTACTGGGTGTGTGATAATGGTTGTAAAACTGCAGATCACATTATAGTCCAGTCAAATTAGGGTTTCACCTCGGAATGAGAGATAATAAGCTGTAAACTTGTATACACCTTCATTTTGGCGTTCTATAAGTTGTACTATTAAATGAATATATTATATATATGTAAAATGTTATTAAATACAATGTTTTAGATAATAAATAATACAAATTATTCATTGTTAATGATATTTAAATGATTTAATAACTTTATACAGAGTATTATTCACCGAGATTCACAGTTGACCTTTCATTACAGTATGTATGGCTGAGCGCTGCGCGCTCTCCGCCCTCTATCTCAAAAACGGTTGAGCGCATAAAAAAAGGTTTGATACAAAATTGTCGCAAATCGTACGCTCTACATTTATCATAGATGTCAACATCATTGGAGCTATAGAAACCTAGATAATCGCGAAAAACCAATTTTGGTGACCTTTGAGCTTGAATAACTTTCGACGCAGACACGAGATTTTATGACACTTTTGAGACAACTTATAGAACGCCTAAATAAAGGTGTATACGAGTTTCCAGCTTATTATCTCTCATTCCGAGATTTACCGCCTTTTTTTGCTAAAGTGACTGCACTATTAGGTGGACGTGTCCGGTTCTATCGGTGGGTGTCCGAGCTGGTCGGTAGCGCAGTTGCTGTATGACTTTTCGAGAGTTTGTGGCTTATTGGGAGACGCATTCCCATGGGGAGTCGGCGTTTATCCGCTTGAATTCTAATACCACCGACCGGTGGTTTTTCCGTTGCGACAACTCGCGGGCGGCCGATCTCCGTATGTATGCAATTATGTAATTATATGTGAAAAATGGCCTTTATTGTATAAGCCACCATTATACATTAATATGCGTGGACTAACACCCCAACAAAGAAATTTTCGAGGGTTGAAAACATGCCGTCGTGAGTTTCATTCCCATGGCGAGTTTTTTAAGGGTTAAGGAGTCATGCGTATGGTTTTGTAACTCTTTGTTCCCAGGATAAAATCTGTCATATTATTACGCCTAGTCTCGATATTATGAAATTTAAACCGCCCCACGACCATCCTCTTTTCTAGAACGCTCCAATTGGTGCCTTCGAAATTTTCCGCCATATCGACCATATTTTTACGGCGGCTGTTTAATTTTATCATGTAATTTACTAGTTGTATAGTTTTTTTATATAGTGTCGTATATATAAATAGTTATCGTTTGGTTTTTTGTGTTAAATTTTTAAAAAAATAGGTTTTAGGTTTATATGACTAATTTACAAAATTATAAAATGTATCGGAAAATTTATTAAATAAATGTTTCTAGGGATGATTGCTAGGGAATAAATGGTTCATCGGTGTCGTCAAAACTGCTCGGTCGAGATGTTGTAACAAATGAAATATGAATATACGTACTTAAAATGTTGTGCTATCTAATGTTAATTACATAAATTTTGATCATTTTAAGAACGACATTATTTAATATAATTTTACTGGGATAATTTTAATTTATCTATCGATTATACACGACTTTCAGTATAATCTGGCCAACAAGCCATGCGATTGCGAGTATCATACGGCTAAAACATCGACAAATGATCCCCTAGATGGGCCTTTCGCGCTCGAAAATGACACCTTCAAAAGCACTACTGAAAGCCGACTAGTAGTAGTTTGGTCGCAGTCCGCTGACAGACAGCCGACTGTTTCCGGTGGGAGAGCTGCCCCGAAGAATATCGGCGCGCTATTCTCTCGCATAATACTGTTCAATTTATTGCTCTCTCTGTCACATGATTTACGAGCAAAGGGAATGTGGAGCCATCTTATTTGTATGTGAGGGCATATCTAGCTTATATATCGATGGGCTGAAACGGTAACGTGCGAAAGCAGCCTTATGTGCGTTTGTACCGCAACGTCGTCAAGTCGATTCGATCGTTCGCCGTTGGCAGTCGCTGCCTAGTCTACCGCGTGTCGGTCGGAGTCGGTCGAACTCTCGCGTCGACAATTTCACAACACAGCGCGGAACTTTCGCAACTCGACCGCGCACCGCTTCACTTTCCATTCGCGTTACTGAACGAGTACGTAATAAAAACGGCCGGCCGCGCGCACACTGACACCGGCCTCGGGAGCCAATCTCCACTTGGGTGGGCGCCCGCGAAATCACATCACTTACGAAGTCAGGCTTTGGTGTCCTGCATCTGACTGTAATCGTGTCTTGATCATGCAGAAAAGGGCGTTGCAACGATAGCGATACAACCGGTGTACCTGAACTGCTCCGCTTTCTGCGTGACTGTGAATGGACCGCTAATGTAATCAAGGAGCCGACACCTGGGCAGACATGTTCAAGACAAGAGGTCGAATAAATCGTTCCCTCAAAGATCTGACATACGAAAGTTAAGCAAATGGAGGAACTTATTGTCAGCTGCGTTTGGAGAGGTCACTGGCTAACTAAGTCACAACGAATGACCGACGCGAGGTCGCCAGTCCAAAGATATGTAATCACTTAAATGCGACTATCAGAGAATCCTTGCTAAGTGTTTTTAAAGTGTTTGAAGTTTCTGGATGAATTTTTCGCCTCGTTCTTTCTCTGTTCTTGCACCCTGCCGTTGCACTGTTGACGTGTAAATCGCATCCCTAGATACGGGCGTTTTTGCTCAATTAGGCATGCGATGAGCAAATGGCTATGAATTTAACTGGTTTTTCCTGCGCGATTTATTATACTGTACTCGATAACGAATAGCATAACCCTTCTTCTGTAAATCTTATTGTTTGTAATAAATGGGAGCTAATAGGCCCTTGCTGAGTTGGCCACGAAGACCTATTTTGTTCAGGGTTGGTCACACTCACGGGTCAACACCCATCCGGCGGCCTCCACGCATGAAGTGCGAGCCCGGGTAGGACTCTGGTCTTTGGGCTAGTTTCCCCTAGGAGTCAACCTTCTGGCGTTCCTGGACGGTCTGCGCACCGTGCGGCGTAAGCCAATCGATTGTGCATTCTGAATAACAGTCGGGGGAGTCTGGAAGCAGTACTCGAACTCGTAACCAGTCAAGAGACCGGAGTAATCTGGTCGCAATTGGAAGTAAGGGCGTGAGTGTAAGCCCGCTGGGTAACATACCTGGTTATTTCGCGGATAAGGCGTTTGCCTCTTACGGGTATGTGGCGGAGCTTGACGGTGGACTGTTTTGTCTAAGTCTTCTGCGTTCACTTCACAGAAGATAGAACGACTAATCGTTAAAACTTCCTGAGGTGACGGGTTCGCCCGTTGTAGTTGACAACTCTATTGGTTTGTAATAAATAAATCAATAAATAATCTGAAATATATGAACTAAAGGAATATGATATCAAATCACTATTCTTTAACTGGTGAATTGTTACGAACTGTGTGAACGCAGCTTAACCAGTTCCGAAGCAAGGTCTGGTTGAGATTTCAGCAGTGAGGATTTCTCTCGCCGATTATGTCGATGCTGAGAGGTCACTCTTGAGAGAGTTTTCGGCGAAAGGGAGGTGCGATGCAACACGACAAGGAATATACAATTTTAAATAGCGACCTTTCGAAATAAAAATAACTGGCGCAGTGGAGAGGAGGAGGAGGGGGTTAATCGAGGTATAAATGTCAATTATTGAAGTCAAATCATTTCGCAACGTCTCGAGCAAGACAGATTATGTGAGTGGTGGGTTTCTTCTCTTTTTTGTAAGTTTAGCTAATTCGGACATCAAGTCAGCAATACGGCTATACATATAATTTCCAAAGACAGCGTGTGGGTTGGTTTTACTTTAGACACGTGGGATGATAATATGATGAAATTGGGTAAAATTAATCAATCATCATTGCTGGTTATTCTCGTCTAAGTCTTTTGTCGAAGGAATACCTTCATTCTGATGTTAGGATATTTATTTGTTGTAAGCATATTTTTTCCTTTGATAAATTTTATTTTTATTTTGTTATAAAGTCCTATTGCTCTGCTATGACTTTATTGCCCTGCATTGCTCTGCATTGCTCTGACTTTATTGCTCCTATTGCTCTGCATTGCTCTGATAATGATGCTTATTTGAGAAAGCAAGTATACGGTATAGTGACGTGGTAGCGGAGTATGTACAATAAAATAAGTTTAGCATAAATTTAGCGGATATCTAAGCTTAAAATTCCGGCAATTAGTTATGAAAAGAATAGGGAAGAGGCATTTTATTAATGAAATAAATGTTTGATCCTTGATTAGGGAGTCAAGCGACAGTAGAGAAGCCTTGCCCGAAGCAATAATTCCACAGGTCAATTGGCTTTGGGCTAATGTAAAGTATACTGCTAATTTCAATTTCCCAGACAACATTACTAAGAACCTTACACGTGAACATTTAGTTTCGAATTTGTTTCGAAAAAAACAGTTTTTCTTGTCATGACTTTTTTGTGTCTACTGATGTCGTCCCTCATCGGGTCAATGCATTTCAAATCACCTACGTAGGCATTGTTGCTCAACATTTTATATGGCCCTGGATTTCAACACAAGAATAACAGTATCCAACACAGGAATAACATATTATTAATGAGTGTCGTTTTTGCCATTAGTCAAAATATGGCCTTAAAAAGTAACGATTAATAAATTATTTCCGTGTTTTTTACAGAAAGAGTTTGACTGATTTCATGCATGATACAATAATTTAAAAAAAAATACGTGTGGCACTCGGGGACTGCCGCGGTAAAGCTATTGCATAGCATTTTTTAACAACTTATGCAATTATAATTATTTATTTATTAAGCTATTGCATAGCTTTTATCGCGGGCCTAGGCCAGCGCGGCGACCGAATGAAGAAATTTCTTAACGAAAATTAATGATTTTAAACTGATAATTACGTCTAAACGAGTACTGCTTACGATTCGAAAAAAATATATGTTAAACACGAACATTTTCCTAATATTCTTAGCTTTGAATATTTTAAATTTTGTTTATATTACATAGTGTAGTTAATTTGTGAAATTAGGTCTAACCGAACACAAAAACGACTACTACGCAAATACTATCTGGCGTATTATTATGAAACCTTCACCATTTTAAAGATAATTTAATTATCTATCTTTTTATCTACGACTTTTTTCGAATAATCCGGTTTTTTTGCTTTATCGAATCAAAAATTCGTGCGCGGCGCTCTATCGGACGACGTTTAAATTACCGCTACCGCAGCCGCAAATGATTCGAAATAATTTAAACGTTTTCCGATAGAGCGCAGTTATCTGATATCAGAAAAAATAAAATAAATAAATAATTATAATTGCATAAGTTGTTAAAAATGCTATGCAATAGCTTTACCGCGGCAGTCCCCGAGTGCCACACGTAATTTTTTTTAAGCTATTGCATAGCTTTTATCGCGGGCCTAGGCCAGCGCGGCGACCGAATGAAGAAATTTCCTAACGAAAATTAATTATTTTAAACTGATAATTACGTCTAAACGACTACTGATTACGATTCGAAAAAAATATATGTTAAACAAGAACATTTTCCTAACATTATTAGCTTTGAATATTTTAAATTTTGTTTATATTACATAGTGTAATTAATTTGTGAAATTAGGTCTAACCGAACACAAAAACGACTACTACGCAAATACTATCTGGCCTATTATTATGAAACCTGCACAATTTTAAAGATAATTTAATTATCTATCTTTCTATCTACGAATTTTTTCGAATAGTCAAAGAATAATATCCGTTTTTTTTTGCTTTATCGAATAAAATTCGTGCGCTCGAATCCATTCGGAATAATTTTAACGTTTTCCGATAAAGCGCAGTTATCTGATATCAGAAAAAAAATTCTTCATACTGCATAAATAAAATAGATAAATAATTATAATTGCATAAGTTGTTAAAAAATGCTATGCAATAGCTTTACCGCAGCAGTCCCCGAGTGCCACACGTATTTTTTTTTTTATTTATGCAGTATGAAGATTTTTTTTCTGATATCAGATAACTGCGCTCTATCGGAAAACGTTGAAATTATTCCGAATCGATTCGGAATAATTTAAACGTCTTCCGACAGAGTGCACGAATTTTATTCGATAAAGCAAAAAAACGGATATTATTCTTTGACTATTCGAAAAAAATCGTAGATAAAAAGATAGATAATTAAATTATCTTTAAAATGGTGCAGGTTTTATAATAATACGCCAGATAGTATTTGCGTAGTAGTCGTTTGTGTTCGGTTAGACCTAATTTCACAAATTAATTACACTATGTAATATAAACAAAATCTAAAATATTCAAAGCTAATAATAGTTGGAAAATGTTCTTGTTTAACATATATTTTTTTCGAATCGTAAGCAGTACTCGTTTAGACGTAATTATCAGTTTAAAATAATTAATTTTCGTTAAGAAATTTCTTCATTCGGTCGCCGCGCTGGCCTAGGCCCGCGATAAAAGCTATGCAATAGCTTAAAAATATTCCTAAAGTTCATTTCATGCTAAATATATTGGATTTAGAATTATTTAGATATTTTTGTAAATAGATTACCAATTAAACTTTTCACGAACCAAGTTTTTCATTAAAATTTACCCAACCGCCATTTTAAAATAGCTGCCAAAAAAAAGTATGGCTTATAAACTTTTTATGGCTTATAAACTCGCCAAAGTATGACTTTTTTATTACTATTTCTTATTCATAAATTTTGGTTATTATTGTTTAATATTATTTGTAATTTTTTTTATTTTATTTTATTTAACACGATTTTTTATTTTCTGTATTCTATTTTTCAATATTTCCGGTTTTGTTTATTACCTTTAATTTGTAATGGTTACGGTAATATATATTTATATGTTTTTTTCTCTTCTTTTTTTTAAATTGCCGAATATACGTCAATACAAATCTAGAGAGCTCGCTGCCCTGAAACAAGTCCTGGCACTTAGTTGGGCAGCAGCAGCACTTACATGCTAATGCTCATGTCGGCCGTGTTCCATTGTTATTTTTATTTTAATAATTTTTAATACATATTAAATATTAACATGAATATTAGCGATGCATATTTATTGTAAATGCGTTGTTAAATTAATTAAATAAATAAAAAAAATACGTGTGGCACTCGGGGACTGCCACGGTAAAGCTATTGCATAGCATTTTTAACAACTTATGCAATTATAATTATTTATTTATTTTATTTTTTCTGATATCAGATAACTGCGCTCTATCGGAAAACGTTGAAATTATTCCGAATCATTTGCGGCTGCGGAAGCAAATGATTCGGAATAATTTAAACGTCTTTCGATAGAGCGCCGCGCACGAATTTTTTATTCAATAAAGCAAAAAAACCGAATTAATCGAAAAAAATCGTAGATAAAAAGATAGATAATTAAATTATCTTTTAAATGGTGCAGGTTTCATAATAATACGCCAGATAGTATTTGCGTAGTAGTCGTTTTTGTGTTCGGTTAGACCTAATTTCACAAATTAATTACACTGTGTAATATAAACAAAATATAAAATATTCAAGGCTAAGAATATTAGTAAAATGTTCTTGTTTAACATATATTTTTTTCGAATCGTAAGCAGTACTCGTTTAGACGTAATTATCAGTTTAAAATCATTAATTTTCGTTAAGAAATTTCTTCATTCGGTCGCCGTGCTGGGCTAGGCCCGCGATAAAAGCTATGCAATAGCTTAAAAAACGAAGACTGTTTTGACACTATAGGACAGACATGCAAAAAAATCCAGGCAAAAAAATGTTGAGCAAAATTTTTTATTTATATTGGGTGATCAAATCACCCAATGGATTGACCCCGTCGACACATTTTAACTACAGTATTCAATTGCACAATATTTTTTTATAGTTTATCGTAAATAATGATGTGTATATGTATTTTTTGTGTACCTTGACGAAAAAAAACAACAATTAAATCAATGGATAAAAAAACAGAACAAGAAGTCAGCTGATTTCAAAAGTGTGTGATCAATCATCTAATAAATAATATCATCGAGTGATAATGACGACTAATATAAAAACGCAACGCTGGAAGGTCTGCCTAGCTAGGCGTATTGACCTCGACCTGCTTTGTAGTCAGCTGAACCGATTGCACTTCGCCAATTGCGCTGCTCGCACTTTCCCCATCAGCGACTCTGTTATAAAATAATATTGTAACACTTCTAACACTTTCTTTTTCAGCATCGGCATCGAGACGACGGATTATAAGTAGAAGTGCGTAATTTTCGTCTTAAAATATAGCAAATTTTCACAAAAATAAAAATATAGAATGCCAAATTTCGTATTTACTCGAAAAACTAATAAGGGTTATATAAAACATAATTAGAATTGTGAAATTGATTCCTATTCCACAAAAATACACATGAGCAATATAAAAAAAAAACACGACTGCCCTTACAAAAAGTGAACTGATGTATTAAGAATTATTAGGAAAAAATGCGAGCTAAAAAGCACGCTTTGTAAGAGAATAAAGATCGCCCTGCGCCCTGCGGCAGGTATCTTGAAACGATCGCGCACCGCTGCGCCGCTACCGCATTTTAGTCGGTTGCCCTCGGTGCTCGAGCAATAAAAATGTTTTTTATAAAATATTTGTGGTTTGTGTATTTATCCGTATAGATACATACATATATTTCCGAAATGTACTCCATGAGACTTTTATTTTGATACTAAACACAATATGGTTATCCTAATTTATTGACATTTGGACATTTAGATAATTATTTATTTGACATTTAAGCACTTTAGGTACCATATGCCAATCGCGATAACATAACAATTCTAACAACACCACACAATTCTAAATCGGTTCAAATGTTTAGAAGTTATGGTGTAATAAAGAAACGGAAAACATACATACATGAATCCTAAACACATGACACTAATTTTTTAGGCAGTCCTGTAAAAAAAAACAAAACAAACATTCATTTTTCCATCTAAATTAGACTAACCTACACTTTTATAATATAAATAATTTAAACGGGCTTTGGTGCTATCTAAACATTTTCTGCAGAAAAAAAAGATTAAAAAATAAAAGTAAGTAATTTTGCATTTAAATAATGCAAGATTGTGGGTTAATTTTTATTATTTTCAAGCACGACCTCATGTTCAATCACTGGTTTTAGTGTTTTAAAAATATGTTAATATATGTGTATTAGAAGTTAATTTCATGAACATCGTAATACGAAAACTTGTCGTCATATTATTTACAATTCCGTCATAAAATGCAAATAGTTAACCCTTAAACCCTACCGTTACTCTTACATAAACTATTTCTACACTTAAAATTATTGTAATGTGTAATTATTTGTAATTTTTAATGTAAGGTGTAATACACACACGTGTGTAGCCACGGCGTGTGTAGGTAACCTCGAGGTCATAATAAACAATTAAATTGATTTGACTTAAAAGTAAGAAATACCAAGCAAAATACTAACGCCTGGGGTGTGATACACCACAGGGTATGGTTAAGGGTTAAAGGTATCACTACGCATTTTACTAATGATATATCAATGCAGAGATTACGTGTGCCACGGAAAATTTGGAAATCGAAAAATCAGAATTGTTTTCTCTAATAAAAGGTAAAAACCTGGGACTAAAAATAAATTAATAGTTTAAAAAAAACACTAAAAACACGCTTTTATAAATGCAAGTAAAAACCAAAAAAACGACTATTGTATCTTTGCAAAACCATAATAAACTATGAAAATATTGTACACATATCTATGGTTGTTACAAGACCTTTCTAACAAGTCCAAACATGGCTATGATACGATATTCCATCATGGAATGCCAGTGCCTATCTTTCGGCTTCATCATCAGACCTTGAAACCTAATCGTGGTCAAAGTTCATTCCAAGACTTTTCTAACAAGTCCAAACACAGCTATGACACGATGTTCCATCATGAAGTTCCAGTTCATATCTTCCGACTCCATCATCAGATCAGTTCGACAGTACCGTATTATTGTATTGTCATCAGAACTACATACAGCTGCCAATTTTCATAACGCTACGATCCTTGGAAGATGGTTAAATTAGTTACCTTAGATTCCATTACATAGTTACATACAGGTCGACCTAAATAAAAGCGTGTTAAAAGGAGGACTAATTTCGCTGTTTCATTTTAAAATTTCGCAATTATTCGCAGATATTTCGTAAAAACGAAAATTACTTAACTATAATTATAAGTTACAGTATCGTCGTGCGCCTCACTATTCGGAACGATCTCACAGTGTATAAAAGTAACTGGGTAACTCCCATTAAAATTCTATAAGTAGTTTACCTTGAGACGCCGTAATTTGATCCGCATGAAATAAATTAGTATCTAAAAACTAATTTGGGACATTCCAGATGCGATTGTTTCGATAACTAATTCAGAGGGAGAGGTCCGATTATTCAAGCAGTGTTTTCGTAGCACTTTAAACCAGACAGACTCCATTATAAGCATCTGCTATAAACTCCTCCCTCGCCGATGGGTTAATGAACTCTTGTACTAGTTTGAATTTCATGGCATTATCTGCCGACTCCATTCAACATTTAATGACTTTCTCCGTTTAAATGGATTTAATTGTCAAGTTTGATCGATGCTGTCTCATCTCATCATGGTTATATAAACTAGAAAACCTTGTAAAAACTACCATCAACTAGAGTTGTCAACTACAACGGGCGAACCCGTCACCTCAGGAAGTTTTAACGATTAGTCGTTCTATCTCCCGTTAAGTGAGCGCAGAAGACTCGGACAAAACAGCCCACCGCCAAGCTCCGCCACATGCCCGTAAGAGGCTAACGCCTTAATGTTACCCAGCGGGCTTATACTCACGCCCTTACTTACAATTGCGACCAACTTACAATTGCGACCAGATCTCTTTTCTTAAGAATAAAGTGTTTTATTATTATTATTACTCCGGTCTCTCGATTGGTTACGAGGTCGAGGTCGCTTGCGCGGTCTTCTCCCTTACGAAGCGGTGAAACGGTGTATACCGAATCTATCGCGGACCACGGCATCCTTTGCCCGGCTGTTCACCCAGGATCGGGTAGCCGATGGTCGTTTCAAGAGCAGTCGCCGTAAGGTCCGCAACCGTAAGAGGCAGGGGAGTTTCCTCTGCCAAGGGGCAGAGGAAACTCCCCTGCACCTCATGTGCGTGTGTGGCCCGCTGATGCGTAAAAGATACACCCACTTGGGTGGTCATTACCTCCAATCTGAGGAGGTAAAACAATCTGGCGCCAAAAGCCTGTTGCGGTTCTTAAATGACACGAGGCTTAGCACAGAACTATAGTAGGTGGCGATCACAATAGATGGTCGCAGTGTTACAAGGTTCATAAAGACCTTAGAAAAGCCCCACACAACAAATAAAAAAAGTCCGCAACCACCCCCGCTCTATAGGAAACAGTACTGCTTCCAGACTCCCCCGACTGTTATTCAGAATGCACAATCGATTGGCTTACGCCGCACGGTGCGCAGACCGTCCAGGAGCGCCAGAAGGTTGACTCCTAGGGGAAACTAGCCCAAAGGCCAGAGTCCTACCTGGGCTCGCATTTCATGCGTGGAAGCCGCCGGATGGGTGTTGACCCGTGAGTGTAACCAACGCTGAACAGAATGGGTCTTCGTGGCCAACTCAGCAAGGGCCCATTAGCTCCCAAAAAACCATCAATCAATGATATTATCTAAACTACCATCAATCAATGATATTATTAATATTAGTGTTAATGAAGGATAATATTACTCACCCTGGCAATGCATAAAGATTGACAGTGATTCAAATCGCCAACGTATATTTCTGAAACAAAATAAAAAAGAACATGAAAATTTTGTTTCAAAATTATCTCTACTCTTTAGAGAAAAATGACATGACACAGAAGTGTCCGTCTTTGTAATTGGACACGCGCAGCATTTTCTCGTAAATCTAAAATTAAACGGAGATTTTAAGTTGAAAAGTCCCGGCATCGTTTCATCTCGTTACTTTTAAAAAGCTATTTTCATTAATGCTATCGAACGCTTGCGCTAGGTCGTTACGTTTCATGGTCGCAACCGCGTGTCTCGTCATGACACCGCCCAAGGTGAACATGGCAATATTTACCTCCTCCTCCTCTCCCCCTTCGGGTATTCGCCATCGGACACAATGTCTTGTACATAGTTCTCACGGCTTTTGGACGTACCGGTACGACGCAGCTCCTTGAAGCAATCTAGGCATTAACTTTTTTTTAATTGTGTGATACAATACAAGGCTCATCCCGAATAATATTAGAATCGTATTATCTAAGTTAAATTCTTGTCTAAATTCTCCTCATTAATTCACTTTTTACCCCTAAGCTCGACTGCCCTGATCTGCTCAGTTGTTTCCCGCTGAACGTTCCGTCGACCCACAGAACTCGTCGTTGTGATGTCATCCGCTCGCCGCATTGTTCAACCAATAACGCACTATTCTCGCCGGTGCCCCGTATAATGCACTCATATGTGACAATGTAAATTGCTTTGATGGTATGCTTCTAAGTAAATCACAATTCAAGCAAAACGCCTCTGCAAAAATAACGGACTAAAAAAAACAAACTGAAATTAAAATAAAATGTTTAAGGTATTAGAAGAGTATAACAATGTAGGTAAATTAATAATAACTAGAAAACGTTTTTAGATTTACGTCAAATAACTCAATGTAATATTATCTCCAGTACGTAAGACTGATGTAAATCTGTTGTTTTTTTCAAATAAAGAGAAAAAAAAACACGCACTGAGAAAGATATTGGATTGATTCTTACATTACTATTTTTTATTTCGGTTTTATATAGAATAACGATAATTCAATAGTAATTTTGCTGCATTCCAAGGAATTTTGTTGAAACTCCATTACTCGAGTAAATGTATCAACATTTTTCGTACGGTTAATACGTAAATAACAGTATACTGTAGTTTCAATATGATTTATGTGTCCGACTATAAGCGTATGTATACTACATGCTGTCATGTTAGAAGCGACATCCCAAGGTCGCGACGTAATGTTTTATAACATTGCGGCACGGTAACTACCGCCATGTCAACACCGTTACGCGTAATGTTAATTCATACGCATGGACGACAGTTGGGCGGTGTCGACTACAACGGGCAAACCCGTCACCCCAGACTGGTATAACGATATGTGATCGTTCTTTCAGCCGTGGGATGGGCGTAGAAGACTTTGGGACGGCACAAACCTACCGTCCAACAAAGCCAGAAACCCGCCAGAGTCCAACGCCTTACGACGAGGCAGCAGCACCACAGTTATATACGTAATCCTTGTTGAAACATGCGTATTTTCGTGTATTACATCATTATATTATTCTCATTGCGAGAGGGTAGACCAACTGGCTAAAGTAGCTGTTGCGCCCAAATCTGAGGTCGAATGCCTTTTGCTGTCAGACTGATTCCCCTCCATTGAATACAAAAGGCAAGAGGTATTTCATCCAATAATGCACGTCGCATTTACCCCTTTAATATGTGGTGGAAGTGCTTAATTAATCAAAACAAGAAAACTGAGTACTTTGGTATGTTTCTCTAAACTCTGAATTCCAGTACCGACTCTCAGAATTTAACTTCAAATATTCAGATTGATTAATTGGTCCATGAAATTACAATATAAATAATTATAAAATATAATTGGACGTAGTTATACATTAACCATCCAACCCACAAATTATCGATTTTTAGTTTAAGGGTCGATACATTTAAAAAAAAAGCTTTTCCATATGCTCTTTCATAAGTTTTTATCAAACCCGCTATGGTTCATTAGTAAGTCGTTTTTTACATCATTTTTTGTTAAGCCATAGTTCCATAATTCGCGATAAATCAAGCATCTAAGTGGGTTACTCGAACCACTTCGGGATATCTTACTTTAAAACGTCCAAGTAGTTTGGATGGTCAAAGTCAAAACAATGCTGATTACATTTTTACATTAAGCAATAAAAAAGGGTCGAAAGTGAAAATTTTAGGTTTGACTTGGACGGAGTTAAATTTTCAAAATTCTTCTAACAATACGAAATGGATGTTTCATAGGTTCAAACTACTTTTAAAAACTTTAGCGATTTATCAGCTTACTAACATATATAGTAATACGTCTCCTTCTTACGCTTGCTTACCTTGCAAGTTCGCCTTTACGGGAAAATGACATGACTCGTCGGTTTTGTTATACTTGCGTCCCTTTGCTGGCGTCAGCATACCCCCCTTTGGGCAGCTTACCAACCTACCCTCGGGCTGATGTTGTGATTATATTGTATGTCACGTATATTAATAGTAAAGACTTTCATTCGTTGCTTTGAAACGATAGCCTAAGCTGGAGCTCACCAACACAAATTAACCGAGAAAATTATTAAAGTAATTTCAATAATATATTTTTTCCCGTAAAAAATGTAACGCGATTTTCAAAAACATTTTTCCAAGAATAAACCTTCCTTAACACCTCCTAGACCTGCAGTAACAACATTCTGAAAGCTGCGACCCCAACCCGTAAAAACAACTTTTTTCAGCAGCCCTAAGAAGGCAAGGGGGGGGGGGGGGTCCGTATACCTATAGATAATTGAAGCAATCGGTAGTAAATTCACCAGACATTGCTTATGTAACAGTGAGCTATTCAAAAATCATAAATACCTTCATCCATCTTAAAAACCTTCATCTGATATTCTTCTATTAAGGAATGACAAAATAAGAAATCTTAGTATACGATGTCATCATGTCGATACCGAATGAAGCGTAAGAGAAGTTAAGATAACATAACTACTAGTTTCATCCAAATGAATAACGTTCACACGAGATATCAGTTGATTTTTGACGTCATCAAACATTGAAATAATACGATATTGATACTTGACAAAGAAATCGCTGTTTAAATCATAGATATATTTTTCGTTTAAACGCATTGAAACGCTTTCAACCTAGCCTAATCGAAGAAATATTGTGAGGTTTTTAGTTTTTACAATTTAAAAAATCCTCGTAAGACGCCCTATGTTTTTTTACTATCGTGTATTGACATAAATGACAATTATTATTTTGAACTGTAAGATCTTAGTCTTAATTTTAATCAGCTCCAACTCCAGCTCTCACTTGTTAATGTCTCCGAACAAATAACACATTGAGGGTGTTGTTCACAATTAATCTTTATAAATCATGTGTAATGTCTGCGATGGCCTTTTACAGATTTTTTTAGTCTTGTTTTCGTTTTGGTGACCCTATTATCACAATCCGCGATCCAAGGTTACGTACCGCTGTCCTAGACAACCCTCTAACTATGTACGTATTATTATTAATTGGCTCTCTGTTATCTTACTCCGTCTTTTTGTAAAATTATAATTAGCTGTTAGTTTTTATAAAAAAAAAAAAAAAAATGTAAACTTCTGAATATGTCAATCTATAATATATTATACCGTGTGTTAAAAGCAATGACATTAACATCAAATCCAACATGGCGGCTTCCAAGCAGCTGATCTCTGTCATTCCGGGCGACCAGCGCTGCACCATTGTGGCTAGAGCGTCCCATTGAATGGTGGCACACCTGACGCTGTTACCACAATGCCGAGATGACAATTAAAAAAAAACAACGCTAGCGTGTGTGTGTTTGAAAGAGAATGCTCAAGAGAGACAGATTGCTCAGCGTTGTTGCCGGTTTTAACTGAAATATGGTTCCGAGGAACAGGTATTTATTTCGCTTTGTTGGTCACAACTTTGCAAGACAAGGGGTCGTCTATCGCCTATGATTTAGTGATCGGGGGAGGTTTTGTATACCAACGTGTTTTTGATACACTTGTGCGTGAATACAGGATATGGACCACAAAAATAATTCTGTCGTCTACTTTTACAAGTTTTATTACAAGTTGTATTTGTTCTAGCTGAATGATAAGCTAAGCAGCGTGCGTTATTGCATGTTCATAAAGCAATGCCAAAAACACGCTCATTTAATTATGAAATCAAATCGTGTGGTTTTTTAATTTATCAATATCTCAAAAATAAAATGTCGACGAAATAGTAAAATGCATCAGGGTATGCTATGTCGTTTTATACATCTATAGTTATAACATGATAAGCATTATGATAACAATTAGGGAAAGCGGAAGTTTGAGGATACGCCTGTCTTATAAAGTGTATATGTCAGTGAGGACTTCAACAACAGTAAATATATTATTAATAATAAAATATTTTTTTGCAATTTCAAAAGAGAAAGCTTGCCCAATTCTTTTAAAAGACGTGTTTATACCAGTACAATTATATGTTTTTCACATGATTACGCTTTTCCTTTATTATTTTTATGCCAGCCAGAAACCACCTGCAACCTTAATGTCTGTCTGGACATTTTTATTATGGTACTTAATTTTCAAGAAATAAATTAGATTATACCTGTATTTAATGGTAATATTCTGAAAATTTGTGACATACTTTGTACCAAAATAATACACGTGATTTTGGGTTGGGGGGGGGGGGGAGTCTAAAACCTCACCACGTATCACCAGGGGGAAAAGAGGGGGTTAAAAAGATGCTAAAAACATCACGTGATTAATGAACAACCCCTTGACAATGATGGCGTTTAAAGGGGGCGAACATACTCATCGGACGCGTCCAATAGCCGCGGCTTACGGACGCGACTTAAAGGTATCGGTGTATGAAAGTCTATTGAGCCGTGCACATTATCGGACGTCAGTCGCGGACGTGAACTTGAGGCGATGTCCGATAGAGATCAGCAAGCCGCGTCCCAAACGACTGTGCATACTATCAGTCGCGTCCGTAAGCCGCGGCTGACGGATGCGTCCGATAATATGTTTGCCCCTTGACTCTGTTATCAGTACATTTTTATTGGTAAGGCGCCTAGGGTTTTAATAAAATACTACACAAAAAACGACATTTGAAAACTTAAAAGTAAACGATATTGCATATCTAAATCCGGGTCTGCACTGATACTACAAGTACATAAATAAATAAACAGCCAACTCGACCCACTTTGCAGATTTGCTGTTCTCGCGCAGGAAAAAACCGTAACAAAAACTATGAAAGCAGAACTTTGCGTAAGTCCCACTGGAAGCGCCGCTCCAGAATGGCGAAAGGTGAATAAGTGTAACCATAAATTATGCAGCACAAAAGATTGGGGTGTCCTTATTGTCGGCCGCGTCGAACCATTATCGTTTTGGGACAGAAACGCGAAGGGTTCTTGCCCACCGCCTGCGCATGCGCCCTTTCTCCATAAGCTACAAGAATGCACTCAATAAATGGAACAATGTACACGATTTATGGATGCGGTACAGTTGGCATTTCCGGGATCAGAAGAATAAACAATGCGAGCAAGTCGATGATGAACAATAGATAATTTAAAAATTACTATAGTATTTAAACATATTAGAAACAATTTGTTCGCGCTAAAAAACGTATCTTTTTTTTGAAAATAAAGTTCTTCGTTGAAGCAATATTCGTCGAAACGCAATTCAATCTACGGAATCTGTGTTATGCCCCGTTGACGCGTGTTATCTTTTTAAACATCCAGTGCTTAAAGATGATAACGCATTCTGCGAATCTTGTCCATGCACATGACGTCTTCTGCTGGACAATTACCCTTTACTGCGGCTTCGCGTGAGCCGGGCACATTGACGCGGCTTTGTGAGTGTGGCTCGTAACACTTTATATAGCCTCGCACGCAGTCGATTGCCCTCGGTTTTTAAGCAACAACACGATTTTTAAATAAATGTTTGTGGCTTAGGTATTTATCCATATAGACATTTTTATATTTTCGAAACCTACTCAATCAGACCTTTGATTTGATACTAAACACGATGTATTTATCTTAATTTATTGGCATTTGGACAATTATTCATTTGACATTTGGACAGTCTAAGTATCCCTATGACACCCAGGATGACAACATTCTAACAATACTACACACTTCTAAATTGGTTCAAGCATTTAGACGTAATGGTGGAATAAAGAACCAGATAACATACATTAACCCTGAAAACATTACACTCTTTTTTTTGTAAAAATGAGCGAGGTACTTTACAAATCTGTTATCAATGCGTGGTTCTGACCCGTATATTACAATCTTACCTCTTATCAGATAAGAAAGGAGATATAAGGGAGTTGATAACAAATGCCCTGCCGGGTCGTGAATCAGCTGTGGTGAATAAGAGAAAAAGGAAAAAGACAGAATTGGGGAGGGGGGGGGGGGTTGACAGCCAAATGGGGGCGAGAAGGTATTACGTCCTATCTCGCATTCGCTCATGCTTGGATAGAACAGCATCAGTATCCGTTTATTACGCTTTAGTCTAGTCGCATTTGCGACAACCGTATCATTCTGAACCGGGGTAGAGCGTCTTATTTCGACAGCGCATTCAAACTGCAAAACGTGGCGTTAGAACTTCGTTGTATAATTTGAACAATATTTTACCAGCCAGACTATGAAGTGTCAATTGCGCTCAGAATAATAAGTAAATATAATATCATGCGCATTCATTAAAGTTTGTACGAAGTTATTAATGATTGGACAAATAAAGTGTTTCGAAGGCCTATAGTTAGGTTAGACCGTGTCACCCCAGCCAGGAATACCCCAGACCCGGTTTACCGGTATACGAGGGTAGGTGCATGTTGTATTAGATAGGTGCACCTGCTCTTTGAAAGGTGAGGAAATAAGACCCATCGTCGGATATTTAACAACCTGAAGCCAACACTGGAATTGTGTATGAGAGAGGGATTTGGGCGAGGGGAGCAGTTTCGGTGGCGATTCTCTGTAGCGTCGTCGTCTTCTCCATTTTCTTCCATTTCGTAGATTTCTGTGGCCTTCTCGTAAAGTTTCATTTTGTTTTTTGCAAGTTCTTCCCATTCCTCCATTGTTATATGGTAATACTACTCCATATCTTGTTTCAGTAAGATATTCCACGTATAATTAGTCTTCCAACCTTCCTTAGAGTATACGATTGCTGCCAATAATAGATACGAGGCTCCCTTCTACTATTATACGTAGCCACAGTAGCACAAACGGTGTAAGTATTTTTATTTTTCGGTATTTCCCCCTCCCTCCGGTATAAGCGGTTTTATAAAGTAGGTATAGCAGCACTGAAATGTAATATTACTTCATTTAAATCAATATACGGGGAAGTCGGACACTAATAGTATCTCGACAAGTCGCAGCACGATCGATACAAAGACGGGTGAAAAGGATGCCGGGAAGCGTACGCTTTCCTTTTCATACGTCTTTGTATAGATCGCGCCGCGAATTGTCGAGATACTATTAG
The DNA here is from genome assembly GCA_944548615.1 of Micropterix aruncella. Classification (NCBI taxonomy): domain Eukaryota; kingdom Metazoa; phylum Arthropoda; class Insecta; order Lepidoptera; family Micropterigidae; genus Micropterix; species Micropterix aruncella. The sequence continues at coordinate 18,949,815 of OX155955.1, read as the reverse complement.
CGTCCGACGCTAGGTGCCGTCCGGCGTTAGGGGACTTCCCCCTATAACTTAGCTTAGGACAGTCCTATGACATCGATTATTTATGGATATACAATAAATTTGACTCATTAATCGGTGGGGAGCCAGTCTTCGCGCGCAAAAAATTGCGACGCAACTTTTCGGTTGAATTTGTAAATAAATACTAACAATTTCGTTTTTTCATGAATTCCCTCTTGTTACATAGTAATTAATCTTGTTAGTCATGTGTATATATATATATATATATATATATATATATATATATATATATATATATATATATATATATATATATATATATATATATATATATATATATATATATATATATATATATATATATATATATATATATATATATATATATATATATATATATATATATATATATTTGTATAATATACATGGGGTCCGACCGAAACGTTTACGGACAGATCTGTCAAACGACGAAAAGTGCCTATAGGCTCTGTTGGCGACCGACGGGTTAATTGAACTAAGAAAAACGAGAAACAATTTAGCGATTTCAAAACGTTCGTTGCGAATTCAACCTTTTACACAGATGAATAAATCCCAGATTTCGTACGTATATTTTAGAGTGTATTCTGAATAATGCATATTATTTAAAAACTATCTCAAAAACAATATTAAATACAACGTAAGTACCTACAACTAAAATCACATTTTCCTTAGGATTACGTCACCTGTCGTAGCCTGAATTGACGTGAAGGCAAGTCAGATTTACTCCTTTCAGTGATTGTTTTCATACACGCAATGGCCCATCTTAATTTTATTAGGCTTTGATAGGAAAATGCCCAGCCAAACGAACGGTGCGGCATTGAGCCGTATTCAGTTGAATTACAGCGATAGTAAAATCGCTACTAATGTGATCGCTTGCAGAGATTAAATTGTAACGTTAATGAGAGGTGCTCTCTTCTCGCTTTCGAACTGCAATTACGCGAAAACGGCCACGTGTAGGTAATCGTGATATAACGATAAGATGCGGTAAAGAAGCATATACAGCGGAGTGCCATGAATACCTCTCCGGTCAATAACGTTGCTAAGTCATATTTCCGAGTTAGCAAGAGAAGGATCTCAAGATACTGTCATGTTGTATTTTATAAACTGAATCGTATGTTCCCACGTCGATCTGAAGTGATAATGCCAATCACTCGATTCAGTGAACTTGTCCAATCGGTTTTTTAACTGTTTCACATTAACATATTCGATCACTTCCTGTGAAAGATAGTACCAATCACAACTCCATTCAACACTTAAGTTAAATAGTTTTCTAGACATCTAATTTAATTGACTGAGGATATCAGTGGCTGTCTCGATTTGGTTTCCACGATTTCGTCTGTTCTGTGTGGACAGTTTCAACGCTGAGAGTCTCTCCTCGTCAGCCTTTTATTCTACAGGATGTCCCAGAAGTCGACGTCAAGCCGGAAACGGGTGATAGGGCAAGACATACTAGTTATCAGAAAAATATTTTTAAAAATCTAATACATATTTTTAAAATATGTATTTTTAAAAATATAGGCAAAAAAACGAGAAAATCAATACCCTGTGATGGTGTTTTAACTCCCGTTACTACAAATCTTCACTTTTTTTCAATTTTATTTTTATTATGTAATCCTGAATAGTGCTTCTGTAAACTTTCGCCTAAAATTTAAAGTTAACTGCTCCAGTTTGGAAGAAAATGTCACTTATTGTTCAACCAAGTATTGGTTGGATTGATGTCTCAATTTCGCTGAGATCTTGGTGAAAGGTCTGTTATAATTTTTTTTCAGAAACTGATTATGTAGATAATTAACACGTTGACTGCCAAGGTACATGATTCTCGTATGAAAATCCAATCTAATTATATTATTAAAAGTTTTGATAATATTATATATTGATCACTAACAAGCATAAAGAATGTGCTTTTTCAATAAAGTTATTCCGAATTGTCTATGTAACAACATATTCTTGCTAAAGCCAACTACGAGTTATCTTGTAGTTGGCTGTCAATGTGTTAATTGCAATAGATAAATAATTGGATAATTAATTGTTTGCATGTTTTGTACATCATCTAAAGTATAAGCCTTCTTGTCAATTTATCAAACATTTTATTGTTGCTGAAACATGTTTTTTTTTTGTTCCAAATTCTACAATGGTTTATCTATAATGGTTTATTATACAAATTCTACAATGGTTTATTATAAACGTTTCACAATGGGCGAGTTTATTGCGTCACAGTCCACCATACTTAGAAACGCGTGTATGTATGTATGTATGCGTGTAAGCTTTGTGATCGTCTTGTTATTGCATTACATCGACATAATTGGGATGCGTTTCCGTTAATTTCCAAATGGAAAGTGGTGGCTCAGCTAGGAATCGAAACTAAACGGGCATGATTAAACCCACGGAGCAGCTAACCAGCTGCTCCGTGGTTAAACCACTGATTATATATGGTATTAGAATGCTCAATTCCATAGAACGATTTAGAAACCCTTCTGAAACAGCAAATGCAAGTGCCGCTGATATAACATTGACGGCCAAACTTATAGAAATTTATTTGGCTACCTATAATAAAATTGATAATGAATAGTTTTCTTATAAAGGACTAATCGATGATAAATACACAATAATTTAACCAATGATAATATTAATAACATCCAATTTAGGGTCATCTATCGCACTTTTTATATAGGCTGATTAAATCACAGAAATAATACAGAAATAAAATGCCATCTATGAGTATATTTGAACATTAAAGTGTTTAATTATTACTTGGTATAGAGATTTCAAACCTGTATAACAAGTTAAAAATTGACCAAATTGAGAAAATATATTCATGTAAATAATATTAAAATAATAACAGTTATGATTTAAAAAAATATACTACATAGTCGTGTTTAGAGCGCCATCTACAGTGCGCCGCCATACTGGTATACCACAAAAGTCGCCATATTGAACATAATAATAGAAGCTTAATTAACAGTACCTAGGAATGCCATCTACACTATACGTTTCCTAGTAAAATCCTGGTTGCATAATTGTAATACGATATTAAGCAATCCAATACGCTATACTTAATGGTTACACGCAACAAATGGCAATGCTGTGCTGCATCCAGACCGAGATTTAAATCCTACAAAAACTGAACGAGAAAAGGTGTCATAATTTAAAATCCAAAATCGTTAACACATGACGCTCAGCTGAAATCTATACAATGACATATATGTATAAATATAAAATATTTTACTATAGTAGAAAAAGCTGGAACAAAAACTTAAGCGTCCATGCCTATCGTCCCAATCCCCATACAGATACGAAAGCAGCAGGGGATAGGAACGCGCAAAGAAAAAAACCGAGCCCGAAACAAGGTCACAGATTGATCAGAGAGTTGTATGTGTTGACAACAGATACAACATGAATAGAAATTTAATTTTATATATTTTTTTCAGAAAACTTACAGCTTTTTATACTTAATACTAAGACATATTATGCAAATCTAAGGCCAATTAAAAGTTTTCACAATTAAATTTGACATATTGTACGGCGACATAAAACTACAGCGCAAGAAGACCAGTGTAATAGTCATTAAGTAATGTTTTTATAGCACAATAAAGTTATTCTATTCTATTCTATAAAAAAATATAAAGAAAATTTAGTTTCTACGTACATAAGAGGGTAAGAGGGCAAATTCGAGGAATGGGATAGAGAAGCCAATTATGGATTCAATAGATATATTTAACTAATTACATGAAATAAATTGCTTAAATATACATAATATTGATACAATAATATAGCCGACTCTCTCCGACATTAACATTTTAGTTTCACCGATTGGTGGCGGTTTTCGAATCGATATCAAATATTGAAGACAGTGAATCTGCAATACAGTACAAGATCTGCAATATAGTACAAGATCTGAAATACAGTACAGCTGAACTCGCTACGAGATAAACAACCAACTAGTAGAATCTGTATAATTTTTAAACTAGTCAATCAGAGAGTTATGCAGTTTTCTCCTTGGAATAGAAAGCAATCTTAAAGCTTAAATGTAAAGACCTTTTCCCCATTGACACTGAAAACTTCGGTTTCAGTTTGAATTTCCTATTGAAATAAATATTACTTATCATTACAGCTTCTTATGGTCTAACATGACAGTTATAGCAAATATTTACAGTCAAGAACTGTGAACAATAATGCAGAAGCTCGCAATCGCTCTTCGCCACTGCACCTACACGGCAACGCACGACCACACAATTCACAACAAACAGTCATAATGTTGCAGAGTTGCGACTGGAGTGTCTTTGTCCCCCTCCGTACTCGCCAGACTTTTCTCTAACAGAACTTCCACTTCGGGACTTTGGATAACGTTTTAGAAAGGAAAAATTTATAAAAGTATATTCAGCTAGTTATTATAGGAAATATAGGTTAGTTTAGGTTAGGTTAGGATGTCAATAAAACTACTTAACGTAAAAAGTTATAATAGTTAATATAAGTATAATAGGTAATAGATAATATAAGTCAGATATGAACACATTATTGTTAGTTACCCACTAAAAAGGCACTAGCCTTAGTGGGGAACTGTAACATGTAATTTGTATCTTTTGTTATGAATAAAGACTACTACCAACAAAAAAAAACAACCCCGAATAGGCTGTGAAACGCACGCCAAGCATTAATTGATTAATACGAGATTCCTGTCCACGAGAGTTTCTACGGTAGAATCATAAAAGGACCGGATAGTTAATAGGGGTTAATCTTTCGATTAATTAAACAAATATTTTTTATAACATTTTTGGTTCGAAAATTTGGAAATTCTTAACTAAATTGGTATAATGATAAAACACTACTTTATTTTTTTTCATTTTTCATCTTCCAAAACATAGACAACATAAACATAAACAATAGACAAAAAAAGACGAAGCTATTAGATAAGAGCTCTCTACCTGCACGCTTAATATAGCAAATAGCGGGTTACATAATAAGCCGGATAATAAGACGGAGTTAGATGGCGTTTCTAAATAAACAATTCTGAATTATGTTCTAACGAGATAAGTATTATTGCGCTGCTGGTGTTCGACAGACAGAAGCGCACTCTCGAGCGGCAAGGCTTTGCGGGGATAGTGTGCTAGTGAATTGAGCAGGGGAATACATCTCGGCGAACGCCTTTGGTTGGCGTCACGTGCTAATGGAGGTTGGCAAATTTCTTGAACGTTTGAATATCTGCGTCGGCGGAGTAGCGGGCATATGCGAGTCCTTAGGACTCTTGACGTCACTCGCTTTGTTTTCAATTTCGTTCTAAGAGAAGCTACTGCTTGTATACTGTGTCCAGCGAGAGCGATGATTTTCCATTTTAAAGCGTGACACATCTGATATATTAGTAAGTATTTTTCTTTCGTAATCTGTGGCAAAAGGGATGGGAAGGGCGCAAAAAAAACGGGGCAAAAAAGGACCCAAATTTGATGTCGACGACCTTTCAAAAATCTGACCTGCGCGGGCGAGACTGTCTCGGCCCGCTTCTCAAAAGACTACATAGGTAATTGATGCTTCGACAACATAACATTGTGTGTGTGTGTGTGTTTGTGTGTGCGGGTCTTATATGCTTTTCAAGGTTATGAGAGGCGCGATAAGCTCGCTAGCAGGAGGCTCGGCTCATCATACAGCAGCTCAAACAAAGCAAGCAAAGATGTGAATGTGTTTAGTTAGTGACTGTAGACAGGTAGCCATTGCTTGAAATCACTGAAAAATTTTGGCGTGCTAAATATTTGTCTTACTATTCACTTGGTTTATATTTACTTGGTTTTGCGAAGTTCTATTCTCCAACGCGTGCCATAATAAATGTAATAAACCAGACTACTTTCTGTCAATCAACATTGAAATGTAAAAACAAGTTTACTTACGTTAACAAAAATATTAAATATCACTTTTTTCGAAAATAAATATACAGGGTTAGTTTTATTAGTGGTCACTTAAGTGGGTAATTCTGTACATAAAACTAATCAAAATGTAAAAAAAAGTCAAATACCGAGAAAAACGTCTTTCATATTCAACTTTCGGATATTCAGTAATTTTTCCTCAGTAAAGAAGGCTTAAATCAAAAAAACTTGAAGGTGATTTTCGACTCAGTCTCATATAAAGAAAAACCTTGAATTATAAAAAAAACTGTCGATCCTAAAAAAATACGTTTTTTTGGTTCAGTTGTATCGTAGAATCGCCCACTTGTCTGTCTGGTGCTCATCAATAAAAACTAACACTGTATACATGAAAAGTTGCTTATTTGCTCGTACTGATTCACCCACTTCAACATCATCATTAATGTAATTATTTAGCTTGAATAAAATTTAGTAGGATATAATTAATAATTAATTACGCACCGCATACTAAAATGTTTTCAATTTATTTAAGTGTTTATTTTAGAATAATGACTAGTTAGTTAACAAGATAAGACACATAGATATACATATTTAATTACGAAAACACACAATTCTATCAACAAATAAAGTATTTCAAGGTCAAATAAAAATACCTATAACTATTATAAATAAAAACGATGTTGCAACAGCCTAAGTCTAGGGTAGGGTCTACACTAGAAAACGGCGGTTGCAACATCGCCGAAACGCCGGGTGCTACAAACTTGACACGGTGAATTCGTTTTTATTTTATTTATATAATGTCAAACAACCGCGATAGTCTTCGATTTCATAGCTATAACTATTTCTTTGAGATTTTTTGGCTTTGATTCGCAGTGTAAAATTTGCAAAAATACGAGTAAAACGCTAATAAACTAAATTTACATAAGATAAAATTGTACTGAATATATTTACTGAAAAAATTAATGCACGACATCGAACACTAAAGTAAGCGATGGGACAATTTTTTTTGTCAGATGATGAAACTGTTATCGTAACAGGCAAAACAGTCTGCATAATGTGTCCGAAGACGCGCAGTTTTTGCTTTCTGCAGTTGTATTCTGGCACTTGCATTCTCAGTGGCGATCTCAGCAGTTGTATTCTGGTGAGTGCAACTGTATTGACCAGCGCCCGAACATTCGACTTGGCGAAGTTGAGTACGTGAAACGCGCAGAAAGAAAACGGCAGGTCAGCAAACGACCCACCGCTCCCCGTCCGCGACTCATCTAAGATCTAAGTGCGCGAGTGGCCAAAAGTGCACTGAAATAAAAGTGTCACAAAATATGATAGGGTTGAGGCTGGGATAGGGGAGCGATTGGGCATGGTTTGGACGATTACCCAATAATGTGGGCGATCGTCCGGGTTATGTCCGGTCGTTCTCTTATTTTGGTTTAAATTTTATTATGTTCTATTTCGCTAACAGTCTGTAAGCTGTACATATAACGTAGATCGTAGCTAACATAGCTCGTAAGTTGTACATATAACTTAGATCGTAAGAACATAGTAAAATCAGTCTAACCCACGAATAAACCTGCGGGACTAACATCGTCTCTCGTGGAGGCACCACTCAGAATGCTTGCGCATCTACTGGTGACGTTCGTAGTTAGCTGACACACGCATGCATAAACGTATAACACAAAATGTGTAACATGAATCAGGCAAATAAATTAATTCTGATTCTGATCCTGTTTAATAGAAATAGACAACATGTGCATCGTATAAAAGCGATAACAGTTTTTGTGTCATGTTTTGTACCATGTATATTAAGTATAGGTAATCAATTTGAACTGCTTTAATAATCATGATTATTTTAAAATAAGGAACGTTATGTGTGACAAGCGAATCGTAACTGTAGGGCGAGATGTTTTCGAAATAAAAATCGGATTATGGCAAAATTTTCATCACCATAATCATCATCAGCCGGGTACGATCAGATCAAGAAAACTTGGGAATGTTTCTTTATCTATAAGTACCAACTCTATCCGTTAGCGCAACCATATTAGGAATACATGATAATTGTAAGGTAGTAGACAGGTGTTGTATTGTTATGAATTGGAAAAAAATACATAATAGCAAAACATATTTAATTCTAAACATCATAATTGGGATAAAATCAGCGTACCTACTCCTTTACAAAGTATAAATTATACAAAAAGACAATGCCCAGTTCTCCGCTGAGTTCCGCCTTGGTAGTGGCGGAAGGTCACTACCTTCCGCCATCAAGGCAATCACCATATTCGGGCTCATTTGTAACCCAAATTGAAGGAATACGTTTGTAGCAAATGTGATAAAGCTTTTAGTATCATGGACTATTTCCTAACCGTGGTCTGTGGAGTTAATCAATATAAATAATCAGTACGAATAATGACATGTCGAAATATTTAAATTATGGACCAACACTTTTAAGTCACAACATACAGCAGAGTTCTGTAAATTCCGATTATGTAGCATTTTCTACACGTGCGAGTGTTTTATTTACGTTTTTCTACTGCAATATAATAAAACATGTGGCGCAAAGTAACTTTCTAGCGACGCTTTTTAATGACGTTCGCATATAAACGGAGAAATCAACAAAAAAAAAAAACCGCGTATCCCACAGAAAATCTCACAGCTCGTGTAAGGTTGCCTAAAGCGGCTTTTAAAATGTCGTATGCCTCTTGTGCAACGATCGGCTGGTTAGACTACAAGTCGCTGAATATATTGATAAAAAAGCAAATTATGTATTCCGAAGTGGACGTGATCACCTTAGCCACAGTCGTGTTAGAACAGTAAGCGCACTCTCAAGTGGCGTTGCGGGGATAGAGTGCGGGGGAAGTGGGCAGAGGGGGACACTACGGCAAACGCCTGTGTGTGGCTGGCGTTACGCGGGCGTTTGAATACTGCGTCGGCGGAGTGGCAGCCATATGACGACGTGCGTTCCCGCTTGCTTCTGTTGATTTCGTTCAACGGCAGCATATTCGACGCGGATGACGCTTGTGGTACAATGTCTGGTAATCGTGTTACGATTTGTGGTAGCCCTTAGGACTCATGACGTCGCTCGCTTCGATTTCAATTTTGTTCTAAGAGAAGCTACTGTCTGTATACTGTGCCTTAAGCACCAATTCACAGATCACAGATTCACAGATCGACCAAAAACAGCTGTAAAACAAGAAAACGTCGCTGCTAAAACAGGAAGACAAGCCTGTAAACATGAGTAAATTCGGACATCTTTGGACATTGGAATGACTATGAGCTAAATAATTCTGTATGAGTCGGGCGTCAGAAAGCTAGTTTCCCGTTGGACACTGTATAATTTAACTGAAGAACAAAAACCGGTGCGTGTTAATTGGTGACGGTTTACGCCAGGCGCGCACTACGGTTCGATGCGTTGTGGTACGTTTTTACTCCGAAAAAAACCGCAATTTAGTAGTCCGGGCACTACGCCGGAATTTCAAAACTTTTTAAATCATTTGTTTAAGCAAGTCTCTGCCAGCGATCTGCGGATAACTCTATAGAAAAATCCGTCCGGCGACGCACCGTAGCAAATCTGTAGCAATCCATAGAATTTAAATCCGGACCGATTTTTTTCCGTAGGGCGCGCGTTTCCATGTGATTCTATAAGTTTCAGGGAATTTACCGTGGATATACCATCGATATATGAATGGATATACTCATAATATGAGCCCGAAAGAAAGTGTCAATCAGCTGTTTGGGTCGTCGAAAATATGCCTACTACATAAAGTGGACCGTATTCGCAATCAAAGATAATGGTCGCTTTGTTCATGTCATACGTATCCACAATTCCCTTAAAAGAACGGAGAACGGTTAGGTAGGTAATACAGATTGGTACACAAATGTGCGTTAACCAAGAAATGATAACTGAACTCTGATGGGGAGTCCCGAAACTCGAAACGAACATAGCCCTCATTATAATAATGCGAGTTGTTACAGCGCTCAGAAACTAAGAAGTTTTGTTGCGCGAGTTGATGGACTATATATTCATTACAGTACAGTCTTAACATAAGTCTTATTTATTATTTTAGATTCCCAGGAATCAAAGATATTTTGCGTGGTCAGCGGTTTCAATACGAACTGTTCGAAGTGAAGTTCTTCGACTTATTTTGAAAGGTAAGCTTTTGAAAAGCACACTATTATGTAATATTACATACATACTTTATGACTAAAGATAAAAAATATACAAAAAATGAAAAGAATTAAAAATGTCTTATACGTTGTGCCAATCTTCGTTAGGATATGTCACGCATAAAGAAGAAGAGGCGTATATGGGGCGTATCGTGCATGTTTCGCCTTGAGACTGCGAGCGTTGTTGGCAAAAAATAAAGAGGACGGTTGAAATACGACTCCGCACATGTGATGTAACAATAAATGAACCTGCGGCGATGCAGTGCCGCGCCTTTCTGTGTCCTATACCTTCGTCGGCCACTCTTCCATTTCGCAATGATATTCCGTCGCGGTGTTAGGTTGGATGGTTCTTCGACTTAGCCATACCAAAGTATAGATACACTATACCACAGACTAGACAGACAGTATCTTCTCTTAGAACAAAATTGAAGTAAGCGAGCGACGTCACGAGTCCTACCACAAATCATAGTACGATTACTAGCCTGGTCGTTGGGCAAAATACGCAGAAGCAGAACCGCGCAAGCTCGTCATTGTCAGATGGCCACCACTCCGCCTTTCGAGCGCGTGCGATGACGCGCGTTTACATTGAAATAAAACTAACACGCTTCATCACTGTGTGCCAGTAGTCACCCTGCTTATATGCTATAACCCTGCGACTATAACCGTGAGTCAAACTTTTACAGTTTTTAGAATCAATGCCAGTAAATTTGAATTTATTATATATCTTATTTGAATATTCGTAATATTCGTACCTCTGAGCGCACACAGCCGACTAGACACTCGCCAAAGTTATGGCAATCCTGTGTTAAATAAAAAAAATAACCCTACTTGTCGGGACACTCTTCAAATTAAGACCACACCAGTAAGCTCACTCTCGCTACCCGATAGTGCTCTTACTGTTCTAACTCTGTATACTGTGTCTACAACAAATGTTCTACCGCCGAAGCCAGCTAAAACTATATTGAATTTTTTCGAGCAATCTTAATAAAATGGTAATATTATCAATATCGATTCGGTGATAACATGGAGGCGTTATCATTTCGCGTTATTTATCAAACCGAGACCGAAAACAAATATGTCGCATTTACACATATACAATTGGCATAGCTCGCTGCTATTAGACACGAGCCGTGTTTAGTCAGATGTCCGAAGGAAAAAACCATTCAAATTAGTAAACGCCATGCATTCATGGACAGACAAAAGATAACTTACTCTGTCACAAGTAAAAGTACCTGCTGGGTTTTTTAAGGACAAGACCTTTGAGTTCAGTAGACGTAGAGGGTTACATTTTAGCCGATAAACTAATAAACGTCACAATTTTCAAGATGAAAGTTGTCATCGAACCAAGGGAAATTTATAGCATTAGATAACCTTTATGACCCAAGAAAGTATAAGATTAATAAACGTCTTCATTTACTACATGTAACAGATATTGTACGTTCGATAACCGCGACTCGATAATATCGACTTGAGTCGATAAAGCCAATCCCTAGCGGCCGCTAAGCAGTGAGGCCCGTTGTCATTGACCCGGCCCGCCATTGCCCTGTTTGAATTACAAACACATGCACAGGCCATAGACAACAATGATACGAACTCGCGCGCACACAGCTGCGATATCGCGCCCTCTCGATATTAGGGGTCAAAGCAGGACGTCACATTTGTTATACATATTATTGAGTGATCAATGAAAAGGTAGAACGTCGGCAAGAAAATCGAATCGATTGTTTTTCAGATTTAGAAAAAAACTGTTTCTGCCATTTTTACTAACACCGTCGTTTACACAATAAATAAATTCAAACGACACTTTCATGGAGTTCACCGACCGAGTCGGTCACATCATAATATTATCAATATTACACTTCTGGTAAGTTTAGGACAGCTGTCTACGTCTTACCATACATTTCCCTTCGAAGTCATACAATTTGAAAAGCGGAAATCGAGTTTCAAGATTTGTTTCTGGGAAGGAGTTGATTATTTTTTTTGAGAGGTTAAGATCTTTAACCCTAAAAAGATAAGCATAATGTAATGAACATAAAAGATAATCATGCGTAAAATTGACGCATGATTATAAATTATCAATAATTTAATTTTAAGTGATTGCGTATTATTAATATGAAAATTCAAATGGGTATAATTTTTACACGACTACCCAACAAAAAGGAGTGTAATGTGTTCAGGGTACATCTATAGATGTTTTTCGTTTCATTATTCCATTATAACTTCTTAACGCTTGAAGCTATATAGAAGTGTGTGGTATTGTTAGAATCGTTGTTATCCCAAGTGTCATAGGGTAACAACTTAAATAGGTAGTTGTCTAAATGTCCAAATGTCAATAAATTAACATTTGCATTCGATCGACAGAATGCAAATGCAATTCCGTTAATTTTATCCCAACGGAAAATGGTTACCCAGCCGGGAATCGAACCCGGAACCTTACAAAGTATTATCAGGCGTCCTAACCACTGTGCCACCGGGGCCGTGTACGGTACTTATAGGAATGTTTTTCGACGTTTGAGCCATCCCCCACAATCTGTATTGGGGTTTGGACGGTATCAATCCCCTATTATCAAGGGCCACTAAGAGGGTAATTACCTCCCAAATAACAGCAAAGATATTGTCATGGCGGTTCGTGTACCGGCCTTGTTCTAAGGTCGACTTACAGCCAGCTAATATATGTCTAGGTAAGCAAGGTTACTGTGGTCTGGAAATAAGCATGTCCAAATACTGAAAAAAGATAATTTAAGCATAATGAAGAGTGGTTTCGTGATCAAAGAGGTTGTTGCAAAAATAATATATTTAATACTGAGATCAAAGAATACCAAAGCCTTGTTTTTTGATTGCATGCACATATTTTGCTTCTTTATATATATGGTTGTACGGAAGGGCGGTGTCGACTACAACGGGCGAGCCCGTCACCCCAGGCTGGTATACCGATATAGATCGTTCTTTCAGCCGTGGAATGAGCGTAGAAGACTTGGAGACAAGACAATCTACTGTTTAGTTCACCAGCAACCCGTTAGAGACCAACGCCTTACTGCGAGGCATCGGGAAAGGTAACCAGCGGGCAGCCTCACCCCCTAACTACCAGTTTTAGCAGGATATCTCCGTCTGGAATTAACCTTCAGGATTCCTCGGTCCTCCCGACTGGTTACGAGTCTGAAGTCGCTTATGCAACCTCTACCTGTTGTATTAAAGCGGTAATTCAGTTTGAATTTATCGCGGACCTAGGCGTTCTTTGCCCGTAGTGCCACACGGGATCGAGTGGCCCAAGGTCATTTCAAGAGTGGCATGAAAACAGGTGAACATCCACCCCCGCTGCTTAGGAACAGTGTATTTCCATAGTCTCCAGACCCCTTCAGCAATTAGTCATAATGCACAACCGATTAGCTTCGCCGACCGGTGCGCAAACCGTCCAGTGGCGCCGGGAGAAACCGCTCCACCAGCTCTGAGGCCTGAGACACGGGAGTCTTACCCGGGATATCCTTCCACTCGAGGAGGCTTCTGAATGGGAGCTAAATCGTGAGTTGAGCCGATTCGAGAACAAAATGGATCTTGTGGCCCAAGCTGCACGCAACCGTTCACCACCAAAGGTTGGTGGTGAAACATATGGTTGTACAATGCATATTTAAGTGCCAATAAAAATCTAAAGAGCAGCTATATTAAAAACAATATTTAAATACTAGAGATTTGTTAACACAACTCGTGTTGAAAAATGTAATATAAGCTAAGGAGCTTATTATTTTCTGGCAAGAGCGGTTCCGGTGAATTTATTTTCCCTATTGTACATAAGACACCGCGGAAATAATAGAATTTCACAAAAGAGGGAGAAAATTGAAAATCCCGACCATAAAGTGATGTAAAGGGAAATGAGATGTTGAATCTTGAGCACCTGAAGCACCGAAAAGCCAGTAAAATTAAATTACATGTTGCTCGTGTAAGTAGCTACGAGCCATAAGCTCAGTGATATGCCTTCGAAGCACCACGTCATGGAATACTGATAGATAGATAATCACAGATCGTACGGCACAAACATAATTAGACACCAATAGAAAAAAATAAAAAAAAGATACAACCGAATTGATAACCTTCTCCTTTTTTCGAAGTAGGTTAAAAAGAGGTGTGAAAATGCCTCTGTTATTACAAAGATTTGCCAAAAGTAATAATAATAATATTAATAAAAATAAAACGTTTTATTCGTAAGAAAAGGTGAGGTTATAGTCTGCAGGCAATATTTTAGAGCTAACCTATACTATTGATCGAAAATTATTTGCGAGTAGATGCTAACTTAACCTATTAAATTAATAATTATATTATTACTATATAAAGAGTATGAAATACAAAAGAAAAGGAGTAAAATATATATTTAACTCTTTGAGGGCACAGAATCTGCCACACCAAATTAAGCTTTCACATATAAGGACGCACAGGTTTAAAAAGGAGAATGCGAAGGGAAAGGGAATTTATGTGAAAAATTGCAAATGTTCTCCGAGTCTGTTTTTGAAACATGTTATGCTTGGCGCTTTTGACACATTTTTCGGCAACGCATTCCAAAGACGATCTCCATGCACGGTGAAAGAGAATGAGAAGAAGTCAATTATGTGACCGGGGATAGAGATTAGCAGGTTAACTTTTGATATCAGTGGGCGTCCATGATGCAGATAGTGCAGTAATCTGCCGGTGAGATAATTAGGAGCGACGCCCTCCATGATCTTGAAAAGCATGCAAAGAACTCGCGTCTATTTTCTCCCGAGTCGACAGCCAGTAAATCTTCTCTCTGAACTCCGTGATGTGGTAAAAAATTCTTAGGCCATGGATATAACGACTGCAGACATTTTGGAGACGCTCAACTTTAGTTTGTTTGTTTCTACTCTTTATTGTGACATTTTACAATGGGCGGGTTTATTGTCATACGAAAATCTCTTACAACCAACCTTACTATGAAGTGTTTATATGAATCTGTGCTTGTAACATGTGTGTTGTAAGTGTGTGTCTTGTGATTGCAGTTGATCGACAGAAGCAAATGCAATTCTGTTAATTTTATCCCAACGGAAAATGGTAACCCAGCCGGGAATCGAACCCGGAACCTTACAATGTAAGATCAGGCGACCTAACCACTGTGCCACCGGGCCGTGTTTTTTAACTGGCAGAGCTAGTGGATAACTTCTCTGTGAGGTCGAGAAATGCGTCATCTCCATAATCTGCAGAAGCAGGGAAAAGTGTGTGACCAAATAACCTTTTTTATTATACGAGCGTTATACCGCTCGTATAACCAATACCATTATGCCATTATGAGCTACACCATTACGCCCCATAGATTATCGAGCATGGTGACACGTGCGGTCGATGCCGTATCCTTGTTTGGCCATTATTTTAATCAGTAAGATCGTTATTTAAGGAGCTCACGTCATTTATGTTTTTCTGAGTACAACTGCAATAAAATTAATTATTTGGCCACGATTTTACAACTGCGTTACACAGAATACAGGTACTTATTACAGGATTATATTGGTAAGGCTGGTTTCTTATCGTTTGTCTCTTGTTTCTTATTCTTGTATATTGCCTATTCATCCGTTCATTGTTACATATTATCATGCAAGCAATTTCACAATGTCATTCGTTAGCCATTCCGGAGCTTCGACTTATAATGTAAACGCATACATATGCGATGACCCGTTTCATAATAAATATGTCAACGCCTTACATTTACTGGGTTTATGTTAATGAGGCCGAAGTAAGGTGCTTATGTTGGTTTTTTTACGAGTGTCATGTCAACTCATGTAAACATCCTGTAAGTGGTTCGCTATCATCGCTAGAATCTCCTGTACTTTTTGAGACCAACAATGTATACAGAGTCGTGGCCTGAGAGTACTTGTGTATTCCTCCACGATAGCGCCTAAACGCTTCATCCGATTCAGTTGAAATTTGGCATGCGCAGGCATCGTTCGGTAATGGCAAGAGTGGAAAAGATTGTAGTTAAAATTGGTCCACCAGAGGGCGCGCTAGTCATACTTCAATCTCGAAATATTGCAGTTAGATACTTGAAATTTGCTACACAGATGCGTCGTAGAGAGATGAGACAATCAATTCATACAGAGAGGGACGGTCGTGTAGGTATATGTTTCAAGAGGTGATTCTGTATATCAAACCGAAGAAGGAAAGTGAAATTATATATTTTTTTAACTTAAGAGATTTTTGTTTCGAGGTGATTGATTATTATTGAGTCTCGAAAAACTGAGATGAAAACCGTCTATATCTTTTATTGACTTAGGCAGTATATAACGAGAAAGAAGCATTTTTAGTTCAACTTTAAATATTCAATGTTTTTTTTCCTCAGTAACCAGTAACCTCAAATCGAAATAAGTTGTTACGCTTTTGAAATCAGTTTTTCGTGTATAAAAAAATCCTCTAAACAAAAATCTCCTAAGCAAAAAAAAAGATGGGGAAAATATCACTTTTCTTGTTTAGTTTGATGTCCATAATCTGCCCTTGAAAAATACCCGACTGTCCCGAACACACTATAGACTGTAGAAAACAAATAATTATTACGACGAAGAGTAAAACTGCAGCGCAAAATGTCAAACGCAGGTGTCAACGTACGGCGCAGTGTCGGACCAAAATAACGTTCTTGGTCGAATGGAATGCCCGAATTCCGTACAAGTTAACAGAATAAAAATGACGCATCGTCAGCTTTGTTGACCATAAATAACATTCGCATTTTCCATGGTTTTCATAGTCTCCGGCGGCTTTAAAGATTTCTCCCCATGTCACATAAAGAAATGATTGTGTCCACACTCTTAACGCCTATACTTGACTACGGTGATGTTTGTTATATAGATGAGACTGAGGTTATTTTGAATAAGCTGGAGCGTCTGCAAAATATCTTCCTCAGGTATGTTTTTAATTTGCGAAAGTTCGACCACGTTAGCTGCTTTCGTGAGCAACTTCATTGGCTTCCTATTCGCGATCGAAGAAATTTGCATACGTTGTCGCTACTCTACAACATATTTAACCCTGCTATCTCAAGGAGAATTTCCACCCTTTGGGAGGCCACGGTCTTCCACTTCGATCAAGCCGGGATAACACACTCGCCATTCCGATACATCATTCTTCTGTTTACACGCACTCTTTTACAGTCCATACTGCTCGTTTATGGAATCAGCTCCCTCACTCTATCAGGCATGCACCTTCGTTGCACACTTTCAAAAAGTTGTTGAAGAAACATTTATTTTTACACAGCCACTAACCAAATACCTCATTTTGTCCTATCCTTTATCCTTCCCTGGGAACCTTAGCATACCCCCCAGGATCTTTAATATCCTAGATGAAGATTTAAAAATGTATGTGCCGAAGTCTTCTTCTTCTTTTAAAGCCAAAATTGATTCCTGGCTAAAATATGACGCCCGGCAAAATATCCACAAATTAATATACCGAGACAATTATCCCTGACATTTCTTATTATTATTATTATTTTCTTTGACTTTTTTTATTTTTATTTATTACTATTACTTATGCATAAATTTTGGTGACTATTGTTTGATATCATTTGACATTTTATTTTATTTTTATTTTATTAACACGATTATTTATTTTTGTGTTTTATTTCCTATTGTGATCATTAGTTAGTGATTATTAGTTATAATTTGTAATGGTGACGGGAATATATATATATTTCTTTTCCTTTTTATTATTTTTTTTTATTTTTTATTATTTCATTGCCGAATATATGTGATACCTATAAAAACTAGAGAGCTAGCTGCCCTGGAACAAGTCCTGGCACTTAGTTGGGCAGCAGCAGTACTTAAATGCTAATGCTCATATCGGCCGTGTTTAATTTTAATTTTAATTTTAATTATATATATTTTTTTATTGATATGATTATTAGTGATACTTGTGCACTTGTAAATGAATTGTTAAATTAAATAAATAAATAAATAAATAAATACGTTATTGACATATATTTGTATAAGTTTATTTTAAATTTAACTTTACTACTTCTTTGTGTATTGTACTGTGAAAATTAGGAATTATTTTATCAAATAGTTGACTGTACGATATCGCTATAGCGATAAGTCAGCCATTAAGGTAAACATATGGTCAATTTGACCGTTGTATACTATTTGCTATGTTCTGTTTATTTCTTGGGGCTTGAATGGATGCAATCGTAAAAAAAAAATAAGTTACGCCATCTAAAACGAAAAAAAAAAATTACTGTATTTTTCATTTTGAAACTAGATCTACTCACATTATTTGAATTTTCAGAGTTTAGCCAACATATAAATGCAAAAATGCATTTATATGATGGCTAAACTCTGTGTTTCATATAGGTGTTAAGAAAATACTAAGTACATCATTTTTGGAAAAATACCATTTCAATATTAGGTACGAAAAAAACTACAAATGAAATTCGAATCCGGGCGGAGGAAAGGAATGAGTAGGGTAATTTCGGAATGAGTAATCATTTGACACGAAACATATCTATTTATGATAATATATTGACATTTGGAGATACGGACATTTAGACAACTACTTACTTGATATTTGGATAGTTAAGGTACTCGGTATGACATTTTATTTATTTTTGTTTATTTATTTATTTCCCAAAATATAATTAACCTTACTGATGATTCCAAATCGTTTATTATTTTTCTAGGCTATTATTCTAGATTATAACTATTATTCTACTATAAACTATTATTATAATTTTACTGTTAATAATATTATTACTACTCTACTCCATTACTATTACTATCATTATTATTCTAATATATAGACTATGATTCTAGACTATAGCAAACGAGACTGAGAAATATGTTAGAGCGTAATATTAAACGATTATACTTACATATTATATCTAATGATTATTTAAACTTTCTTGTTATACTAGTTACTACTTTTTAACAATTTTAATACTACATATTTATCTAATTACTTAATTGCTAAGAAATGACATCCAATGGTACGAATATATTATCGTGCGTCCGCACCGTGAAGCAGTATTGAACGATGTTAGTTCTAGCTCGCGGTAACGCGAACAATACGTGAGTCCTAGCACGGTAGTAATTGGCGGGTACAAACAGACCGATTCTTCTAAGGATGAACGGATTATCAACGAACCCCCTAAGCAGTTTATATATGTGGCAGATTGACAGACAATCTCTTCTTACGCTTAGTGAGTTGTACCCAACCATCACCAGAATAAATGCCGTAGAAAGGGATATATACCCTATGATACTCGGGATGACATAACGATTCTAACAATACCACATGAAGAATAAAAAAACGGAAAACATACACATAGATTAACCCTGAATACATTACACTCCATTTTTGTTGGGCAGTCGTGTAAAAGTCGGCCACCTGTAAGATAATTTTCCTTAGACATTAAGGCAGGCTGTTACCGTAAGGGGTATGAAAGGAAAAAAAAGAAAAAAAAGCAATTCCAGTATTGGGGCACCATTTTAAAATTAAGTGTTATGTT
This sequence comes from Micropterix aruncella, assembly GCA_944548615.1. NCBI lineage: Eukaryota > Metazoa > Arthropoda > Insecta > Lepidoptera > Micropterigidae > Micropterix > Micropterix aruncella. The sequence continues at coordinate 18,930,294 of OX155955.1, read as the reverse complement.
ACGTAAAGGCGGCCACTGTAGTAGTTGTTGATGGTCAACACGCGATTGTTGAGAGCTCAGCCGGTCGCCCGCTCGCCCACCGAGACACACTATGTATAATGTGACCGAGGCACTGCTAGTGTTCCCCCTCGCTGACGACTCGCAAGGGTATTCAAGCCCATCTTGCGCTCCATGACGCGGAAGTCGGAGAGCAAAGACCTCAATTATACAGTCGCTAATGCCTCGCGGCATGTCACACGGTTATGCAACTATGTACCTACATAACTTTGTAACACATATGAAGAACAATGCCATCATTATTGATTTAGCTACACATTTACTTATTTTACTCCTCCACTAAAATAGCAGGATTATGTCATTGCACCTACTACAGAGAAACATCCTGTTCATTGATGCCGAATTCTTATACATCGTCGCTCTATATGCGAGACATCGTACATTCCAACAAACAATAAACTTGCAGGGCATGGAAAAAACTCAATAACTTCGTTCACGAGATGTTTTTTTTATGTGAAGAAAAATGTTAGTATACCGTATTTTCCCCCACCATTTTCCGTTGGTATAAAATTATCGGAATTGGATTTCAATTCTGTCAATCGAATGCAATAACAAGACACACACGTACACACGTGTTACACGCACTCATGCATATAAACACTTTAGGTACAGCAGGGATGGTTGGAAGAGATTGTCGTAAGATAATAAACCCGCACATTGTGAAAATTCACAATAAAGACGATATGGGTGTTATTACTGCACGGGCATTTTTTTTGTGGGTGAATCGGTACAACGTGATAAGCAACTTTTGATTTTTTTTTGGAAAAAAACAAAAAAAAAATTCTTGGAAAAAAAATATTGTTTGATGTTTTTTTAATTTGAAAATTTGAAGAAATTGACTGTTAAATAACGGTTTGAGAAGCGTTTGAGCGCGATGCGTCTTCTAGCAGTAGGTAATAAGTCGTAAATAAACAATATCAGCGACATTTTACCAACCGCTAGATAGTGCATCGTGATCATAGCTTTTCATATTATTTAAGAATAAAATTAACAAATACAAATTTTCAAAAAAAAAAATTTTTTTTTTGTTTTTCAGTTTTTTCCAAAAAAAAATATTTAAAGTTGTTTACTTCGTTGTACTGATTCACCCACAAAAAAAAATGCCAGTGCAGTAATAACACCCCGTATAGATCGACGACATGTTAACAGATCTTTCGAAGACGAGCAAGATTGACAGCGGCCGAGTTTGCTGATGCCGAATTCTCATACACCGAGATTGCTGATGCTGGATGCAATTAATTTTCATACACCGAGCTTGCTGACGTCGGATTATCCTACAAACAATGAATTTATCCGCAAACGTCACCGGTAATGTAGTGTTGCCATTTTATAATGCCGTTTAGGCCACGTTTTCACACGTTAGCTCGGCGTCGACATAAAGTAAGCGATGCACCTCTCACTTCACACCTCTAAGGGCAGGTCGACGGTAGCGCCACCTACAAACAGTTTTGCGCACATATTGCCATTGCAGACTCGTCTGCAAGTAAGTGAGCAGAGGGATACGTTACGGCAAAAGCCTTTGGTTGACGTTACGCGAGTGGGATCTGTCGAATCTCTCTAACGTTCGCTCAAGCGGCGTGGCTGCCATTTGACGAGGCGCCTACCCTCTTTCTTCTGCAAATTTTGTTCAACGGCACCACAGTCGCTAATCGTATTACGACTTGTAGTAGCCCTTCGGTTAGTGAACGGGTTCGTGCAGCTTGGGCCATAAGATCCACTGTGTTTCCGGGTCGATCCAACTCACGATTCAGCTCCTATTCAGTAGCCTCCTCGCGTGGAGGACTACCCCGGGAAGGACTCTCGCGACTTAGGCTTCGTGGCTGGTGGATCGCTTTCCCCTGGAGGAACGCCTCCCCGCGCTACTGGACGGTTTGCGCACCGTGCTGCGTCAGGCAATCGGTTGTGCACTCTGACTAATTACTGAAGGAGTGTGGAGACTATGGAAATATACAGTCTCATAAGCAGCGGGGATGGATGTTGACCTATCGTCAACCATTCTTGAAATGACCAATTGGCTAGATTCAGAGCCGGGCAAAAAATGCCAATGTTCCGCGATAGATTCAAACGGAATACCGCTGAATGTACGGCAGATAGAGTCGCGTAAGCGACTTTGGATTCGTAACCAGTCGGGAGGTTGGAGGTATCCTGGTTCGTTAATTCTAGACGGTGATATCCTTCCAAAACTGATAGTCAGGAGGCGAGGCTGCCCGCTGGGTATGTTTCCCGGTGCCTCGCCGTAAGGCGTTGGCCTCTGACGGGCATGTTGGCTTAGCTAGGTGGTGGATTTGTATTGTCTCTAAATCATCTACGCTCACCTCACGGGAGATAGAACGACCGCTATCGGTAAAACTTCCTAAAAGGTTTGCCCGTTGTAGTTGACAACCCAAGTTGTGGTAGTCCTTTGGACGTCGCTCGCTTCGATTTCAATTTTGTTCTAAGAGAAGCCACTGTCTATATACTGTGCTAAGAATCACTCGGCTGTAAACGGGTATATGCGGTGACTTTCTGTGAAGGATTTTTCCGCACTCATTTATCCTGATGGCCCTAATCTTTCTTGTGATCGATTTTCCTTCGAGAATCTTGCAAAATATTGTTCAATGTTATGTCTGAATAGAGATTTAAATCTTTCCGCAGTTTAAACAGGGTCAAGTTCAACGTTCACCCCTCTCGTCCCATCTCGACCCAAAACCTTTGTGGTGCAAATTCGGAACTCTGCGGCTATTGTGAACGCAGTCACCTGCTTACGAGGTGGATTGATTGTGTCGCACGCTTCGGTCGTAAAAACCTGTTCGGCTACAGAAACAAGTTTTGTAATTGCAAAAGCATGAATGTTATTTACACAATGGCCGCTCGGCGCGATACTGATTAAATTATGTCTAATTGAGCGCGAGTTACCAGAACTTTTACACTATCTTACATATGTAGTCAAGTTGTTCTATCATTTGGGATCATTTGGAATTGTTCTATCATTTGTTTGGGAGCTAATGGGCCCTGTTGGAGTTGGCCACGAAGACCCATTTGTTCAGGGTCGGTCACACTCACGGGTGAACAGGACTCTGGCCTGAGGGCTAGTTTCCCGAGTCAATCTTCTGATGCTCCTGGACGGTCTGCGCATCGTGCGGCGTCAGCCATCAGTCGGGGGAGTCTGGAAACAGTACTGTCTTCTATAGAGCGGGGGTAGTTGTTCACCTTACGGCGACTGCTCTTGAAACGACCATCGGCTACCCGATTCCATGTGAACAGCCGAGCAAAGGATGCCGTGGTCCGCGATAAATTCGGTAGACACCGTTTCACCGCTACGTAAGGGAGAGTACCGCGCAAGCGACATCGAACTCGTAACCAGTCGGGAGACCGTAGTAATCTGGTTGCAACTGGCAGTAAGGGCGCGAGTGTCGGCTGGATGTCGTAAGGCGTTGGCCTCTTACGGGCTTGTGGCGGAGCTTGACTGCGGACTGTTTTTGTCTTCTGCGCTCACCTTACGGGAGACAAAACGATCGAATTTCGTTAAAACTTCCCGCGGTGACGGGTTCGCCCGTTGTAGTCGACCGCTCTAGTAGTTGTTCTACCGTAGGATTGATATAAATCACATTCTTTTGTAATTTATATCTATTTGAGATATAGTAATAATAATCTATTATTATCTATTTGAACCTAGTCATAATAATCTATTTGAAAGCGTTATCTTATCACTTTCATTTTACGGCGAAACAGCAAAACAATGCGTTTTATTTCGAGCGACTTTGATGACGTTTCGAACTGAAAATAAACTGCACGATGATGCTTAATGACAATAACAGCAAAATATGGTAAGGTACCATGGTAGATTTAAACAATATTCTATGTGCACTGAGGTCAGAAATTTTATTATAAATGAGCCAATTTAACGAAATTTTCGAAGGTTTCGTCTTCGTATTATAATTAGACTACTGTTGACTACTGGGGCTCCAGCACATAGCTCCACGAATGCGGAAGTGTAACTATGAAATTCGTATTTTTCCAAAGAATCGCTTTCATCAAATTTTCTACGAGTAGATGAAGATATAAAAGCTTCGGATAGTAAGTGACGAAACTTTCTTAGCTATTGTTACATATTGTCGTTCTATAAGTATGTGAGACCTTGTACATATCAATAAGCAAACTTTCAGGGTACGGACAAAACTAAACAAGCAAATATATTAAAAAGAATAAAAAACACGTCCGTCATTACAGAAAGTGAACTATTGTATTAAAAAATATTGTTATTATTGTTTTTTAAAGAAATATTTGTGGTTTATGTATTTATCCATATATATATATATATATATATATATATATATATATATATATATATATATATATATATATATATATATATATATATATATATATATATATATATATATATATATATATATATATATATATATATATATATATATATATATATATATATATATATATATATATATATATATATATATATATATATATATATATATATATATATATATATATATATATCTTATCTTATCTTAATATATATAAATTACGTGTCACGTTGTTTGTCCGCGATGGACTCCTAAACTACTTAACCGATTTGAATCAAATTTGCACACAATGTGCAGTTTGATCCAACTTGAAAGATAGGATAGCTTACGTCTTAATTTATAGTCGCGATATTATTTTATTGCAATGTCTATTATTTGACATTCGCAATTATCTGTTAGTTCCAAACGATTTTAACAGATGGCGTTATCTATTGAGTAATCCATAGATGGCGCTGCTATGTTAAACCTACACAAACGTCAAAGTCGGCCAAGCGTTATTCTAAATTCAAAATATTGTGAAGGTAATACAGTGACATTATTCCTGCTTTTTAATTATTTGTGCTTCATTGTTCAAAACTCTTTAATTAAAATATATACATGTAAGTATTTCACATATTTTTTTCATTTTATCACATATTTTTTTCATTTTAATGCTAAATCTGGAAGAAAATTGTGTCGGTCGCTATAAATAAGCGAGATATAGGCATTCAAAGTTTAAATTTTAAAAACAGGCCAAAATAATATAATATAAAAATGGATGTTGGTATATCTGTATGCCCGTCTGTCCGAGTTTAATAGACTCCGAAACCGTTTGACCGATCACCATGAAAGTTGGCATATATATGTATTTTTTCATGGTTAAGGTTTTTATATATATCCGCTTTGTTGCAACTTTCAACTAGACATCGCTGCAGCACACCAACTTCTATACTGCTCAACCGATCGCCATGAAAATTGGTATACATTGGTATTTGAGAACAGATATAACACGGGCAACGCCGGGTAATACCACTCGTATATATATATACATGTGTACTTCCGGAATGTACTAAATCAGACCTTCCATCTGACACTAAACGCGATATATTTCTGTTAATTTATTGACATTTGGACATTTAGACAACTACTTACTTGATATTTGGACATTTAGTTGGTACCCTATGACACTAGGGGTGACTTAACGATTCTAACAATACCACACACTTCTGAATCGGCTTAAACGTTTAGAATTTATGGTGGAATAAAGAAACGGAAAACATACATACCTACATGAACCGACATGAACAGAACGATCCGGAGCGTGATTTTTCACCAATAGAAAATAAATGTTTGTTTATACTCTTTACTGTGAAATTTCACAATTGGCGGGTTTATTGTTTTACGACAATCTCTACCTACTAACCCTACTATGAAGTGTTTATATGTATGTGTGCGTGAAATATGAGTGTAAGTTTGTTTCTTGTTATTGCATTCGATCTACAGAATTGAAATGCAATTCCGTTAATTTTATACCAACCTAAAATGACAACCCAGCCGGGAATCGAACCCGGGACCTTACAAAGTAAGATCAGGCGACCTAATCACTATGCCACCGGGCCTCTATGTGACGCTAATTCGATTTTTTGGCGCGAACGAGGTCTCACACGATCGACGTTATTCATAATTGACTTGATTGTACTGGCCATAATAAGATTAGTTGGTTATCTGTTCCCATCACCGTAAAGTGCGTGTCCTATCCTTAAAAAGAATAAAATTACAGATTTGATGCCTAAACATTAATACGTCATTATTGTAACCTACTTATATCACGTTCCAGAAAAACCAATATAATACATACAAGTGGCGCATTGCAGTAGTTAGTTCTAGCTTCATCTTTCGTGGTGTCGATATAACAAGATAGAGAAACAAAACAGCGCGCTGCCCGAATTTTGAAACCGACGAAATCTCAATTGTTTAATATTTTTTTTTGCATTTTTAAGACATTATTGGCAAACTAGATAGATTTTCGCTTTGATGTCTTGTCTAATAATGCGTGTTGTATATCCATGTACTTAAAATTAACGACTTGACGTTTTCCGATGATCATGTAATTTGTTTTTATTTATTTATTTCTCAAGAAAACAACGTTGATTTAAACAGTTTATACATACACATATACATATACATACACATACACATACACATACACACATATATATATATATATATATATATATATATATATATATATATATATATATATATATATATATATATATATATATATATATATATATATATATATATATATATATATATATATATATATATATATATATATATATATATATATATATATATATATATATATATATATATATATATATATATATATATATATATATATATATATATATATATATATATATATATATATATATATATATATTGTGACACGATTGCTGTTTTCCCCGATAAATTCGCATTGCACTTTAAGTAAACAACAATACACACACGCATGAGATGCATGCAGCGCCATCTTGATGCAATTCACAAGCCTTGCAAGCTAGGACTGTCAGATACGACATACGATTATCGTAGGATCTACAAGCGTACAATTGACAACGAATCTATTGTCGGCTAGTCGATTGCCACATTTAAATCTTGTATTCAGTTATGAAAATGGATTTTAGGAAAAAGAATAATTTTAATTAAGTCGGTAAAAATAAAGAAAGATCAAATTATAAACCAGGATGCTAGGAAAATTAATACAATAATTTATTTGGGTATTATACAATTTTTAATACACAAAATCATGATTAACATTGGTAATTAAATTCCGTACGTAAAAACGCGGACACTTAGCCACATTAAATCAGATCCGCTCAACTAGAAATTAAATCTAGTATTTTATAAAAATACTGTAACAATTATTCAAATTAATAAAATAAATGTAAATTAAGCACCGGAAGCCAAAACGAGTCGAGTAGGCAATCAGTATGGAAGCGGTATAATGAGACGGCCATCTTTCCGGCTCTTCTTTTTCGAATTCGCAATTCAGCTGGTGCGGTCGATATTAATCGAGAATCCCGTGGTGCACGTAATTAGATAAATTAACCCGGTGAGTTTTGAAGCGGTTGTTCAATATTTAGATACAAGATGAATCCTTATCCGTTCGGTTGGGAAGGGATGGATTGAAGAGTGAGCCGACTCCCTAGGATTGGGCAAACTGACTCCTCATTTTCCTTCTCTCCCACTTATTGCTCCTGTGTAATTACAGGGATTCTCCTATCGGATTAATCTTCTCCGTTGGACCATTCTCCCGCCTCGAACCTACCGAATCGCAAGACGGTCGACCGCGGCCAACGTGAACATCATCGCACGTACGAGAGTGCCGCCCGTCGCATGTACATCAGCCGCCGTTTCCCGTGGGAAAGCACGGCGTAGACCGGGAAGAGGAAGAACGGGGTTCGGCCAGCCGAAGAGAAACGCGACTCCGTCGAAGATCGTCACATCCTACATTCCCGTGTCCCCACGTGCTACAATCCAATAATTGTTTTAAAAATCCAATACTTTGTAAGCCGACCCTGGATAAGGTTCGCACGTCTTTTGCTCTACTTTCAATGATTCTAGTTTCCACTTTCTTTATATTCTCGTAATGGGGACTAAGATCCCAATAAATCGAATTCTAATAAAAACAAGTGACTTTTACTAAGGTGATTCTAGTTTCTACAGGTTACTATAGATTCTATAGGTCACCAAAGGTATCCCCCAACTATCTATGTCACAATATATATATATATATATATATATATATATATATATATATATATATATATATATATATATATATATATATATATATATATATATATATATATATATATATATATATATATATATATATATATACATACATATTTTGTATACGTGTATATATAAATAAGATACATACATAAATTAGACACCTACCTGCGTTACTTACGAATACTTCAGTTAGTTTTAAATTAGAACGTTTCTATTAGAATCTAATTAAGGTCTATATACATCTGGTTGTTTTTTTCTGCTATTTATGACTATCTCCATACGTTTTTTTCAGTTCCATTTTTACCTACTGTAAATAAACGTTACACAGCGTAAACAAACGTTTATAGATGCGACATGGAAATTTTAAATATAACGGCGTTTGCATTACAATTTTTATACGGGGACGTAAGCAAGGGAGCGAACTACCGATGACGAACGAAATATAGCAAGAAAATTATGCTATTATCGTCCGTCATAAATGGTGGTGTCGTGTTGCGAAAATACAGACGAAAATTCGGCGAAACCAAACCACTGGCCAACCGAGAAGGCTAAAAATAACCACGTTTTCGATGCAATCATCATTGTTTTCATAACGAAATAAGTAAAATAATCTCTTGTGATTTTTTTTCTTCGTCTTTTACACAGTCGGCACGCTTCGGCAATTATTAATCGGCTTTATCAAAACGTCACAACCGCCGCGACGCGATATTATCAATCAATAAACAAATTCATTACCTCCGGTGCCTCCCATCTTCCCTGCGTATTTTTAGCCAATCTGTTTTTGCAAAAATTCCACGCGCAAAACAAAAACATTCGCAACAAAAAGGGCCTTTTTTACAAGTTGACATCCGCCATTTTGTGTTATTGTAAAACATATTGCTTTTGTTGATAACGCTTCAAAACAGCTGACCTTGAAATCAGAATAGAAGTTTGTTGAGATAAACTAGGTAAAGTAGTAATTCGATTGTATTGATATGATACGGCTAAAAAGACATTTTTTCCTTAATTTTATTATTTGTACGTCAACTTGAATTCTTCTAAATCGCCTCGATTTCTGGCAAGTATTATGCTATGAACCAAGCATTATGCTAAGTTTACACGGGCTTAGTAGCTAATGACAAGTAGGTACCTGTCACTTGCACTAATACTTTTCGTGTAAACATGATTCAGTATGTTAGCGCTTAGTATTAGTGAAACTGCCAGTGCTAGTGAATAGAAGCCGATCCTATTTACTAAGCGACAAGTGACCCCCCCCCCCAACTCAAATTACTAAGCACTTGCTGACTCGTGTGAACAGCCGCGGCAAGAGTTAGTGACAAGTTGAAACAACAAGTAACACACGCGTTTCTCTGTTTATGTGACAATTGCTGTTTACACGAGTACGAGAGTTAAAGTTTATTTTGTAATTAGGTATGACTGCAGAAAGGTGGAATTAAGAAACAACTGAAAAAACATCCAGTAATTTTATATCGTCATAATATCCCCATAATAAAATTTATAAACCTTAAAATTGAATGATGTTTGTTTGAAATGATGTTGAATAGTGTTTGAACACACTGCTCGAAATAAGGCGGCGGTGGTGTTCCACTTCGAACGGATGTTGTGCCACTAATACCATTTATAATACCATCGTGTAAACGGTACTTGACGCGAACACTAAAGCAGGTTAGCGACAAGTACTACTAAGTGACAAGTACTCAGCGACAAGTACTACTAAGTGACAAGTACTCGGCGACAAGTCACTAAGCCAACCTAGCCTAATGCATTTACAGTTGCGCGTTTCGATAAACACGGCAGTATTTTAACACTTTTCTGACGTTTGCATAAACAACTAGGTAGGTGTGCCTAAGGTTGAACTCACTGGAATGGCGGCTAATTCAAAATTTAAATAGGAAATCGTAGGCACACTGATCCCGAGCGCAGAGGCAATTTGTTAAACACTTCCGAGCTCAATTACCTTGAAAGGCGATCTCGGCGCTATCGGGTAGCCCGCACAACGGAGAACTTTTAACTGCTGGAAGGTCCAAAACGCACAGAAAACACACTTTCGTCAAATGCACAGCACTCCCGACTGGGGTGACACGCAGCTACGACAACTGCCGCAGTTCCAGACGCGTTTCTTAACACTTTTGCGACTATGACGCGATTTTCAGGCGCGGATTGACGCAAGCTACAGAGTCGGAACAGCGACGCCCCGACGCCACGGCTGCCGAAAGACGACTGAATTTTCTGAATATGAACTGAAACGGTGGTCGACTGAACACAGAGGGGCGGGCGGGAAGAAGAGCGCGCGGGAGGACAGTCAGCGTTGCCAATCGCTCATGTTATAAAATGAAATATCCCATGTCATTTCCAAACATATTATCTCTAATGCTAAGTTTACACGGGTTTAGTAGCTAATGGCTAGTACTTGCCATTTTCACTAATACCTTGCGTGTAAACATGCTGATTCAGCATATAAGCGCTTAGTATTAGTGCTTAGTATTAGTGAAACTGCCAGTGTTTGTGAATAGAAGCCGATCCTATTGGTATTATTGCAGTATAGGAACCTATTCTAGATTGTTGATTTTTGAACGTCACTAGACTATATTGACAACGCTGATTCCGAATCTGCGTTGTCAATGCTAATCTTTATTCGGTCTCAATAAATAAGCGAGATATAGGCATTCACAGAAGCGCCAAACCCATACATTTAGGTAGGTTAGGTTAAGTTTTTTTTTATATAATACATAAACACCTATTTAGCGGTAGGTTAGAATATTTTTTTTAAAAACAACCTTAAAAACTGAGTTATAAAACCTTTTTTTTGTATGTAAATTTGGTTTTGAAATTTTACGCGTTCGTATCTTTTTTCTTTACATTTAGCATTAGAATGATCGAATCTAGTAGTATTTCTTTATTTTTTACATTTTTGAGAATGGTTCCTATACTGCAACAATTTTATCCTATTTACTACGCGACATGTGACTAACCCCACCACGCATTACTAAGCACTTGTCGCTTGTGACTCGTGTGAACAGCCGCGGCCAGGTTAGTGACAAGTTGACGTGACAAGTGAACGCGTGCGTTTCTCTGTTTACGTGACATTTGCTAAGTTTATTTTGTGATTATCACTGCAGAAAGATGTAATTTCGAAACAACAAAAAAAATCATCCAGGCAATAAAATCATATGAAAAATAGGGCGGCGGTGGTGTTCCATTTCGAACGGAGGTAGGGCCACTAATACCTTTCTGCTACTTACCAACGTGTAAACGGTTACTTGTCGCGCTCACTAAGCAGGTTAGCGACAAGTACTACTGTGACAAATACTAAGCGACAAGTACTAAGCTCGTGTAAACTTAGCATTATGCCTACTCTACACGTTGGCCAATAGCACGCTGGCACACGTATTGCCCAGGATTTTTTGGCTCAGTCCACACGTTGGAAGATCTTTCAGTTTGTGTCGGTGCAGGCCAATGTGCATCAAAGAGCGCATCAAAAGCGTTTGTCGAACTGGTTGGATATGGAAAAGTTCTTCGTTAGTCATAGTTGCATCCATTTTGTAGAAAATCACCACCAATGAAATAATAGATAAGCACTCTCACACGGTCCCTGCGGGAGCTTGTTGCATATTAAACGCGCGGCCAACGTCTGGACGCGATAACCAACTTTGGGCCAACGCCCTTTGATTTGTGTTGAAAAACCGACAATACCGAGGGTCTCGCGTCAATGTATGAGCCAACTCTACAATACCTACTAAGGCGACCAATAACCCCCCATTGTCCGTTGGCCATAAGCAACGACTAGAGCCATTGGTACATATATCGGTCAACATGAAGAGGCGCATTAAGCAAAGCAAGGATGCAAGCAAGGATGCAAAGCAAAGCAAGGATGTGGATTTTTATATAAAAAATATCTGTGAAGAGTACTTTAATATTTTGTACAATATTTAGTATTTTAAAACCTTATTCTACTGTTATTAAATCGAAGACTATCGCGGTTGATTGACATTATAAATAGGATAAAAACGAATTTACCGCGTGAAGTTTGTAACACCCGACGTTTCTGTGATGTTGAAACAGCCGTTGTCCAGGTTAAATTGCTACCACTCGTCATCTGCGGGTAGGTGGCAAACTGCTGCTGTTACTTCGTAGATTATAACGGCTGTGGCCTGCGGGATCGGTGCGCGGGAATTTTGAAAACCTGCCGCGCACACAACACTCACTGTATCCTGCGTTACGTCCTTGCGCTCGGCGATGGGCATTGGCAACATTTTCAAAAGAGGGTTCGAGTTTGTAACCGTCATCTCTATTGAAGTTTGGGGTTCTTCTTATTTCAATTGCTTCCCGGATCATGCAAGGAAAGTAAAAACGTTCTTTTGGATAGCACAATGGGATTTTGAAACTGCACCCAGTGGTTAGTTCCGCTATACAATATATGTCTACAATTATTTGTGCTCATCCAAAAATTGGCTTCTTTGTAAAATTAGGACATTATGAAGTGCCCCCTCCCCCCCTCCCCCAATAGATAGTTTACCCGCCCTATTTTCAAGCCACGGGAACGCCTATGTTTGATATTTCATGTTTCACTGAACACACTTTAGATGCGGTTTTATTAGGATACATGTGCGGTGCCTTTTCAATTACTGTCGCCCACTCCGTGGGTTAGATAGAGACAGCGCTACCAGGATAGGCGTTCGATGTAAGAAGTATCTTAAAGTTCAGTCCTCCTTCCTTTTGTCAAAGAATCTTTTATTACATTTTTTGAGCCGGACAAATGGCAATAGGTAATTTCGTACTCACTTGCAAAGTTTGTTGTAACACTATGCCATATATACCAAACTAAAGCTTATTATAAGTGTAATATTTTATTCTATGCAAGCTAAGCTCAAGTACGTAGCTGAAAAAAGTTATAATGATGAAATTGCAAAATATTTTATGAAATAAATACACATTTTTGAGTAAAATCCCTTATTAACTTCGTTTTATTTAAATAATACAGTTGTTTATATTATTTATATACAAGGCATACAGATAAAAAACTATTTAGAAAATATCACAAACTATAAACCTACATCAATATCAACTAATAATATTAAAAATAACGGCACAGTACCGAGTGAGTCTTTTACCTTAGCCCGTAATCTAAAGCGCTATGGATAATATCGTTATAGATAAAAGTGAAACATCCAATAAGTAAGATAGAGATAGACGATCAGCGTATGGGTGTCAGGTAAGATATTGCGCCTGCGCCACCGGTATTCTTTTGTTTAACATTAGAGTTGACTAAACAAGTTTATGGATGAAAGAAGCACAGTAAATAAGCAAGACAGAGATAGATACTCAGTTTATGGGTGGGAGGTAATATTTCACACCTGGGCCGTTGTCATTCATTCGTTATACCTTGGGGTGCTCTTAATAACTAGTTTAAGTAAACAAAGCTTCGGATGTGTATAATTCTAATACGGCATAATAATAATGCGTGGAACTTTCATATTACTACTTCTTCATACAACGGCAGTGTTACTTGTTATAAGTCCCTAGTTGTTATTACTATTATTACAACGGCAGTTATTACACAGTTATTACGGCAGTTGTTATTACAACGACAGTATTACTTGTTATAAGTCCCTAATTGTTACACTCTGGGTACACCTTTCATACACAAATTCCAATCGTCCTTTGCTGCTAGACTCTAGCAGCTAGAGTCTTCGCTCATCAATCAGAGGCCGATTTATATTATTTATTTAAGGCTTAATTACTATAACACATTAATTTTGCTTACAAAAATAACAGGAACCGAATGGTAAAACCTTAACCTTTTGCTTATTTGATTCTGTCACCCAACTAGGACTAGCCCGTTCTAGGGTGGATGATAGCTAAATTTTAATTACAGCTGTAAAATGGCTGGCAACGCTGTCGAGGAGGACGGTAGGCGAGATCGGGCCGAGCGAGGCCGACTTGTCACGAAGATAATCGAACAGGTTCTCGTTGGGCGACCACACGTTTTGCTTGCTTTCTCGTATCTATTTAGCTATCTGTGCCGAGTCGAGGCACGCATGCTGTCAGGCGGACGGCCAATCGCCCCGTTATAACTTTATTTGTTGCGTCGAGTGCGACAACGGAAAGAAAGCTGCCCGATTACACACAGCGCTATCACTATTAGCAATAGTGTTAACAGTTGGGCGGTGTCGACTTCAAAGGGCGAACCCGTCACCCCAGGCTGGTATAACTATATATGATATATTTCAGCCGTGGGATGAGCGTAGAAGACTTTGGGACGGTACAAAACTACCGTCCAGCAAAGCCAGGAACCCGGCAGATGCCAACGACTTACGGCGAGCAGCTTCGCCCTCGGTCTACCAGTTTTGGAAGGATATCTCCGTATGGAATTAATCATCAGGATACCTCCAACCTCCCAACTAGTCCACGGGTCCAAAGTCGCGTGCGCGACCTCTACCTGCCGTATTCCGCGGTGATTCAGTTTAAATCTATCGTTGACTTTGGTCATCTTTAAACGGACGTTGAATTCAGATCCGGGCAAAAGATGCCTTTGGGCATCTTTTGCCCGGATCTGAATTCAGGATCAGGTGGTCATTTCAAGAGTGGTTGACGACAGGTCAACATACACCCTCGCTGCTTAGAAGACAGTATGTTTCCATAGTCTCCAGACTACTATAGCAATTAGTCAGAGTGAACAACCGCTTGGCGTCGCCGAACGGTGTCCAAACCGTCCAGTAGCGCCGGGAGGCAATCACCCAAGTGAAACCGACCCACCAGCCGTGAGGCCTGAGACGCGAGAGTCTTTCCTGGGGTAGCCTTCCACACGAGGAGGCTTCTGAATACGAGTTGAAGGGGCAAACATATTATCGGACGCGTCCGTCAGCCGCGGATTATGGACGCGACTGAAAGGTTATCTGTGTAATGAATTTCTATTGAGCCGTGCACATTATCGGACGTCAGTCGCGGACGTAACCTTGAAGCTTCGGACGTCCGATAGAGATCTGGCAAGCCGCGTCCCAAACGACTGTGCATACTGCTCAGTCACGTCCATAAGCCGCAGCTTACGGACGCGTCCGAGAATATGATTGCCCCTTCAGTTGACCGATCCGAGAACAAAAAGGATCAGTAGCCCTTCAACGCACGGAAATAAAGGGCTACTGTCGCGAACATAGCGCATCGCAACGATATGCACTTATGCACAGCATACGTTACACAATAAGGCGAAAGTTACCCTAAAGTGGGATAGTTCATATTGGGTTCGATTGCGTTTCTCTTGAACTAAAATCGGAAATTAGTTCGTGTGAACGAGACAGAGCAGTACGACAGAGCGGAATATGAAATGAACGGTTGTCTTTTTTTCGGATTAAAACGACCCACCGAAAATAAAGCAGCTGCTTAAATCTAACACCGCATGAAATGTGTTCAAACTTATTCGGGCGTCTATAACTTTGACAGGTAGTTTTGGTGCGTGAAAATCGACGCCAGTTTATTTCATATTCCGTTCTAACGAATTGCTCTGTCTCGTTCGGTTCAAATAAGTTCCTATTTTAGTTCACGTAGAAACGCGATCGGGCCCACTGTATGATTAGAATTTTGTAATAGACGAATATCAATGTAAAAATAGCACTGATAAAAGTATCATTGAGAGTGGCCTACTTTTTTGCTATCTGTTATAACATTTTATCTATTTAGTCGGCTCCTTTTTGATAGAATTAGCGTTTTTACACGACTGCCCAACAAAATACGAGTGTAATGTGATTAGAGTTCATCTATGTATGTTTTCCGTTTCTTTATTCTACCGTAACTTCTAAAAGCTTGAATCGATTTAGAAGTGTGTAGATTTTTTAGAATCGCTATGTCATCCCGAGTGTCAAACCGTACCTTAAGTATATGAAAAATATCAAATATCAAGTAATTAGTTTTCTAAATGTCCAAATGTCAATAAATTAACATACATATAACGTGTTTATATAGGTCTGATTGAGTATATTCCGGAAATATATAATACATGTATCTATATGGACTTTTTTATTGAAAATTTTGTATTTTTATACACTTTAGGGTTTTTGGTTAGAAAAAGGGATAGAGTTGAGTACCTTAGCCGAACGTTTCGGAGCCCGTGGCTCCTTCCTCAGCGGAAGCGGTATTCTTCTCGCCGCTGAGGAAGGAGCCACAGGTCCCTGTATCTATATGGATAAATACATAAACCACAAATATTTCATTAAAAAACCGCAATAAAAATAATTAAATATACAATAGTTCACTTTCTGTAATGGCAATCGTGTTTATTATTCCTTTTAACACGCTTTTATTAGGTCGACCTGTATGTAACTATGTAATGGAATCTAAGGTAACTAATTTAACCATCTTCCAAGGATCGTAGCGTCATGAAAATTGACAGCTGTATGTAGTTCTGATTACAATACAATAAAATGGTACTGTCGAACTGATCTGATGATGGAGTCGGAAGGTATGAACTGGAACTTCATGATGGAACATCGTATCATAGCTGTGTTTGGACTTGTTAGAAAAGTCTTGGAATGAACTTTGACCACGATTAGGTTTCAAGGTCTGATGATGAAGCCGGAAGATAGGCACTGGCATTCCATAATAGAATATCGTATCAAAGCTGTGTTTGGACTTGTTAGAAAGGTCTTGTAACAACGATAGATATGTGTACAATCTTTTCATAGTTTATTATGGTTTTGCAAAGATACGTTTACAGATAAGATGTCGTTGTTCTGATACAATAGTGTTTTTTTGGTTTTTACGTGCATTTATAAAAGCGTGTTTTTAGTGTTTTTTTTTACCTATAAATTTATTAGTTTATTTACCTGTTTAATATTTGTGTTTGATATAAGTACAATATTAGAGCGATAGATTTTGATTGGTTACATACACCCTTAGCACGTAAATAAATTACAGCTTGAGCACGTACACACACGAGAATACCGAATATCTACCTACTGTTAAATGCCCTACAGTAACACCAATCTTCTGTGCTTCTTTGGAAAGTTATTTCTAATGTATATTGCTTGCAAAGGTATTACAACTAGAGTTGTCAACTACAACGGGCGAACCCGTCACCTCAGGAAGTTTTAACGAAATGTACGTTCTATCTCCTGTGAAGTGAACGCAGAAGACTTAGGACAATACAGTTCACCGTCAAGCTCCGCCACATGCCCGTAAGAGGCCATCCGCGACATAACCAGGTATGTTACCCAGCGGGCTTACACTCACGCCCTTACTTCCAGTTGCGACCAGGTTACTCCGGTCACTCGACTGGTTACGAGTTCGAGGTCGCTTGCGCGGTCCTCTCCCTTACGAAGCGGTGAAACGGTGTAAACCGAATCTATCGCGGAGCACGGCATCCTTTGCCCGGCTGTTCACCCGGAATCGGGTAGCCGATGGTCGTTTCAAGAGCAGTCGCCGTAAGGTCAGCAACCACCCCCGCTCTATAGGAAACAGTACTGCTTCCAGACTCCCCCGACTGCAAGTCAACTAGCCCTAAGGCCAGAGTCCTACACGGGCTGGAGGCCGCCGGATGGGTGTTGACCCGTGAGTGTGACCAACCCTGAACAAAATGGGTCTTCATGGCCAACTCAGCAAGGGCCCATTAGCTCCCGCAAAGGTAGTACAGGGTTGCCATTCAATAAAATGTTTTTATTGAACATTTTCTGCACAGAGGCGCCGCGCCGCCGCGTCGATATCTGTGTCATATTGAGATTTTGGTATACCTAAATATCAGGTTATTGTCGGTGAATAGTGAATTGCAGGCAAAGGTAGGAATGAGTTATGTTGATGCCACGTCAAGCGTTTATGTACGAAAGTATCCATTAAAAGAGCAAAGAACACGTGAGCATGATAAGCGCAGATGCAGGCCGACGATACAGGAGGATTAGGTCTCAGGGCTTGAGATGACTTTTTTCACTGCTCGTTGTAAACGTAAGCCGGGCTTTTGAAAAACTGTCAACAACAACTAGGTTGAAGTAAATGTATAACTCAGGTGCGCATGTATCGCCATGGCCAATCTCGAATAGAAAAAGCGGATAAAGAAGAAGTCTATGAAGTTGCGAAACTATCTATCTCTCAACTGTCATACACATTTTCCCCCGCTACATATTCATAATTTCGTGCTAATTAATAACTGTGTTGTGCGACCGAAGTAAACGTTTAATTATAATGATTTTGTGTAATAATACCGGCCTACCATTTAGGATGCCACATCATTGTTTCAAAACGTACCTAAACAAAACTGCCGAGTCACTCCACAAATCAGCAAATCTGTCTTATATTTGGCCCGGTTGACGAACCACGTGCCAGGCTCATAATAGTTTAGGCTCGACTGTTGTACCACGGACGAGACACGCGTTTAACAGTTTTGGCTCAAAAGCCTCACCACGAAAGCCTGACCACGAGCCTGACACGTGGTTGTAGGCGGGAGGGGTAAGTCTCCCAGCAGAATCAGATTTTTCATTTGAAAGGAATCACTGTATTAACGACTCAGCACACGGTCACAGTATACCAGACAGTAGCTCCTCTTAGAACAAAATTGAAATCGAAGCAAGTGACGTCATGAATCTTAAGGGCTACCACAAATCGTAATATGATTACTCGTTTTCTTCTTGAAGCATCGTTTCCGCCACATTTACGGTACCCCGGCGATGCAGATACTATTATGCTATCGATTTGTTCTGAGAATACCATATGGGGTCGACTCGTAATCTGACACAAACTGCGCCCACAGCGCGTCACAGCCCACAGCGCCGTAATTATGGGCCTAAGGACGCGACATGACTTACCCCTCGCCCACTTTCGTCGCACCCTCTTCCCGCATTGCCTTGTAGCTCTTGAGTGAACTTACTGGGTGTTATTATACTGTGACAGGGTGGTGTCTTTTGAAAGACCATTTCTCAGTGAGCAATTTCACCTGAAGTGATATTCCTCTAGAGAAATATCGGACAAAAACTAATTATTCCTGAATAATTTACTGTTTACCGTACGCGGTGTTATCAGTCAGCTGAGATCTAAGACGATAACTTACATCAGTTCACCGACCCAAGTTGCTACTTCTCATTCATTCAGTGACACGGCCAGGTAGCATAGTGGTTAGGTCACCTGATCTTACATTTAAATGTTCCGGGTTCGATTCCCGGCTAGGTCACCATTTTCCGTTGTGATAAAATTAACGGAATTGCATTTTAATTCTGTCGAGCGAAAGCAATAACAAGACACACACTTACACACATGTTACACGCACACATAAAACACGTCATAGTAGGGTTAGTTAGTTAGGTTAGGTTCGCAATAAAGAGTAGAAAGAAAGAAACAAACAAACAGGATGGCGGTGTCGACTACAACGGGTGAACCCGTCACCCCAGGCTGATATAACGATATATGATCGTTCTTTCAGCCATGGGATGAGCGTAGAAGCCTTGGGGACAAGACAATCTACTGTCTAGTTCACCAGCAACCCGTTAGAGACCAACGCCTTACGGCGAGGCACCGGGAAAGGTACCAAGCGGGCAGCCTGCCCCCCTAACTACCAGTTTTGGCAGGATAGCTCCGTCTGGAATTAATCTTCAGGATACCTCCGTACTCCCGACTGGTTACGGGTCCGAAGTCGCTTGCGTAACCTCTACCTGTTGTATTACAGCGGTAATTCAGATTGAATTTATCGCGGATCTGGGCGTTCTTTGCGCGTAGTGCCACACAGGATCGAGTGGCCCAAGGTCATTTCAAGAGTGGCATAACATCAGGTGAAACATCCACCCCCGCTGCTTAGGAAACTGTGTATTTCCATAGTATCCAGACCCCTTCAGCAATTAGTCATAATGCACAGCCGATTGGCTTCGCCGACCGGTGCGCAAACCGTCCAGTGGCGCCGGGATGCAATCCCGCCGGGTGAAACCGGTCCACCAGCTCTGAGGCCTGAGACACGGGTCTTACCCGGGGTTACCTTCCACTCGAGAAGGCTTCTGAATAGGAGCTGAATCGTGAGTTGAGCCGATCCGAGAACAAAACGAATCTTGTACCCCAAGCTGCACGAAACCGTTGGTAGACATATATCCAACTTTACGCTTCGTACGCTTCCCCGCACCCTTTTAACCCGTCTTTGTATAGATCGCGCCGCGACTTGTTGAGATACTATTAGTGTCCGACGGTAGGTACCGTCCGGCGTTATTTTACGGCCGGCGACGTCGCTACTGACGGCGTCGCAACAATTAGTGTAAACAAAATTGATGAGAGCGATTTGACCCCCTTCCCATGTATTGAGCGATTTTGCCCATAATCAACCATTATCCTTAAGGTCTAAGCTATTCAAAAATATATATTTCAGATTTTCCGTTAGCTTCTGGGATCATTTGTAGTACTTTACTTGTAATTATTTTCATTACTTTTTTTTAATGAAAAATGGGTGGTTTATGTAATTATCCATGTAGATAGATGTGTACTTCCGGAATGTACACAATCAGACCTTTCATTTTACACTAAACCTGATATATTTTTGTTAATTTATTGACATTTGGACATTTAGACAACTATTTACCTGATATTTAGACAATTAAGGTACCTTATGACACTCGGGATGACAAAATGGTTCTAACAATACCACACACATCTAAATCGGTTCCAGCGGTTAGAAGTTATGGTGGAATAAAGAAATGGAAAATATACATAGATGAACCCTGAACACATTAAACTACTTTTTTGTTGGGCAGTTGTGTAAAAAGGCGCCGCCGCGCCGGCTGCAATGCGTGACCTCCGTAATTCATAGTGTAGTGGGGCAAGGAAATTTTGAGGGACTTTTCCCCAGTGCCTGGAAGGCCTTATCGGTTATCCTATATAACCACATGAAAGGCCCAAAAGACCTTATCGAGAATTGCAGACCGATTTCGATCCTATAAACTGTTCTTACTAAGATGTTTGAAAAAAGTTTATGATCAAATATATCCGGCCGAATCGGGTTCACTCACACCACCAGCATGGACTCTGGTAAGTTAACATGGATAACCGCCATGATCGATGATAATCGACAGATCGAATAAGTAAGATGTTAAACAGATTCGATATAAAAACGATCTTCAAACCGACCCAAAATATAGCTCGATTTTTGAGGCCTGTAAAGGATGTAATACCACTGCAAACCCCGGGTGTGTATAAAGTCGAATGCAGTTGCGGTTTAGCCTACGTTGGGCAAACGAAACGGCCCATAGCCACGCGACTGACAGAACACATCAAAGCTGTTGAAAACGTTCAGCGAGAAAAATCGGCGATCTGCGAACATATATTGGATAGCGGAAGTAACCACTGGATGCAGCTTCAAAATCCCATTGTGCTATCCAAGGAACGATTCTACTTTCCTCGCATGATCCGGGAAGCCATTGAAACAAGAAGAACCCCGAACTTCAATAGAGACGACGGTTACAAACTCTCTTCTACGTGGAACCCTCTTCTTAAAATGTCCCCGCCGCCGAACGCAAGGACGTAAGACAGGATACAGTGAGTGTTGTGTGCAAGACGGATTTTCAAAGTTCCCGCGCTCCGAGCCCGTCCCCCCCATCACCGTTATAACCTACGCAGTGGCGGCAGCGGTATGCGGCCTACCCGCAAAACAACGGATTGACAGCTCTTCAGTCTACCCTAGACAACGGCGGCTGCAACGTCACCGAAACGTCGGGTGCTACAAATTTCACGCGGTAAATTCGTTTTCTATCCTATTTATAATGGATAACCGCGTTCAATTTGATGTATACACGGATTTTTCGATACAGTCAGACGCGCTATTCTCGTTAGGAAGTTGAGTGCGGTTGGCATTCACGGCAACTTGTATCAATGGTTCTCTTCATACGTGCATAATCGTAGTCAGGCTGTTGTGGTTGGTGGTTACCGGTCACAGCTAATAACACCAACCCCGGGCACGCCACTGCTAATAACCATCCCTCGGGGGTACCACACATTACCGCGCCGACCGTGGGCAACGCATATGCGCAAATCCAATGAAGCGCCTGTTTTATTTTATATAACCGATTGAACCACTTGTCGACTATTTGGTGAAATCGACAAAAAGACAACTTATATTACATAATCTATGTATATTAGGTACCTAATAATTTACCTTACATATTATAAAAGATTAAATATTCTTAAGTATAAATAACTAAATGTTGCTTGTTGTTTTTATCTCATGATTATGCTTGCCGGATATCGCTACGTGTCTCGATTGTGATATTTATAACATTAGTAAAAACCAGGATTAAAAAGCCGCTGTTTAAAAATCAGAACAGAGTTATAAAATTTCAACTCCTCTAGATTTATTTTTGAAAATTCGCGAGTAACTATGTATGTATTCTAAGATGTTCCCTTTATTGATATTACAGCCAAATTAGGCAAGTTAGGCCTCTTGTATTGATATTACAGCCAAATATTTCCTGACTCATTGTTGAACACAAGTATTTTCTATTATTTTAATTTTTAAAACGACCTTTCTTCGCTTGCTAACTTGATTTGCATTGTTATCAAAATTCGTAATGATATTGTGATATTAGGTTATTGTGATATAGCTATTAAATTATTTAAAAATATAAATTTCAGTAGTTTAGTTTTAAAGTAGTTTTAATTTAAACACTCTTTGAACGTCTCATTCTAGAGGAATCGACTCGACCCAATTAGGCTACCTCTTTTAGAGTATTATTTACACAATGTAAACGATATATATTTTTTAATTTATTTATTTAGGTAAGTAACAGCATGAACGTATAATTAGAAACATAATTCTTAAAAAAACATATTCTTATGCCGATTATAACTTACGCCGTTCGAAATGATTTGAAAAATATTAACAAACTAAATTATGAAAGAAAAAATACATCCGTAAATATTTATTAGTTGAGAGAAAACGGATCCATACCGCGCAGAAACAGACGACAGTTCTCCCGACGCGTCTGTAGACGGTCAACGTAACTTTGCCGGGAAAACTCATCGTCCAAGTCCAAACGGCAAGGACTCGTCCCCACCAAACAAAAAAATGTCAAATGACCGCAAAAGTTGTAGTTAACCGCAAACATATAAATCATACTTATACAACATAAATTCAAAATAAGTAAATGGGAATACATATATAAGTTATATTATATTTATACATACATATTACAAATCAATAATTACTAGCAGTTGTCGCTGCTGCTTCAAGGGCGGTTCTTACTGCCGATTTGAAGCTAATTTTGTTTCTGCTATAAATGTCAAGCCCTGTGAATTTATCATATCACGTGGCAATCGGTTAAGCATTGAATTGCGCGTCTTAAGAATGTAGTCTCGGGGGCTCGAATAACTGCATAGATCGGGTCTCACGTTGCGGCACCTTCAGAGCGATGCTCGAAACTATGTATGGGCTATCCAGCGTCCCATTTACGATGTCCTACAGCAGTCATATCCGCAGCAGTTCGCCGATCCTCAAGCGACAGCATATCACGGTAAGTCAAATGCGAGATGTTGGAATCGGGCTATGCACCGGACGAAACGTCTTTGAATCCCCTCCAGTTGGGCTTTGTACACGCTATATTGCGGAGAACAATATCAGCAAGCAACTGTTTCCACAACAGCGAGTATATAATATACACTGACGATTTTAAAATATTCTCTATGGTAAAACGCTCAAAGTTACGCGGCTTAACTTTTATATACCAGCACGTTGGTCTGTGAGGCCGAAAAAATACTTTTTTGTTTTTTTCTTTTATTTTTTATGTTTGTAATTTGTATTTTCTGTTAGCTGCTTTAGTCGTTGCTACCTCCAATCAGTGCACAAAGTCCAAAGTGCGTTGATCGAGTAACAAGTATCGCCATATTTGGCGCCAATTGGTCTGTGAGACCGACGCGGGTATATGTTCAACTCTTCGCGTAATTAATAACTTCCATTATTCTTATATTGCTTTGTTTTGTATAGTTTTTGTATTATATTGCATAGTATGTTTTTATTATTATTAGTTGATTAAAAATTTAATTGATAACAGACTACAATGCTACTAAAGGTGGAGTTGATACTGTGGACAAAATGTGCGAGACATAACTTTGCACGTTGCCAAAAACGATAAGGCTAAGGCTCTCTGAAATATGTAAATT
The DNA here is from genome assembly GCA_944548615.1 of Micropterix aruncella. Lineage (NCBI taxonomy): Eukaryota > Metazoa > Arthropoda > Insecta > Lepidoptera > Micropterigidae > Micropterix > Micropterix aruncella. The sequence goes on along the minus strand of OX155955.1, from coordinate 18,906,043 downwards.
AGGTGGTCCGAAGTCTTCAGAAACATCTAATAATAAAATAATGGCCGTTGTGCATATTGCACCACCAACAAAAACCGCAAGACAGTTACTGTGCTAGATGTAAAATTTACTTTTATATGGAACGTGCTATTATGGTATGATCTGGCTGCTATGGTGAAACTTCTGCCTAAGATTAGCTGTTAGTTTATTGTTTCTAATATTAGAATGTTTAAAATTTTATTGTTTTTGTTTTTAACTCATTTTTGTTAAGAAAAAAAAATATTTTTGTTAACATTTTTGTGGCTATTACGAAAATCTACTATTTCTCAGAGGCTGTAATGAAAGACTGTTAGTCAGTAAATAAATTATGTATTATCGATAACGTGAGTTTATTTTATTTACTACTTTCTCTAGTTTTATAGTAACATAATTGCACTATAGGTTTTCTCGAATAAAAAAACCTAAAATAAGATTCTTAGAAGCTTTCGCGGGTATAGGTGTAACAAAATTTGGCGCGGATATAGGAAGGTTAAAGTAGCAAGGTGCGAGGAGACGCGGTATTGAAACGACAACGATATTAGAAAACAATAAACTTTCTTCTTTCTCGCGCATGTCAGAAATAAATGACAGAATACAATCAAAAAGGTACCAAAAAATATATATTGAGTATGAATGAGCATACTAATGAATTACTCGTATATATGATTGGCTTCTCTGTGACACTAATTTTAATATAACTCTTGTCTGGATTCATGAACGTAAATCTAGTTCTGCGTGCCGAAATAAAACCTTGTTTCTCGTTATTATATAGAATAATGTTCCAATAGATACGTCGAAACTATGACATCATTTTGTGACAAAAAATCACCATATTTATGTTCCCGGTTATTTCCGGGCCATAAAAATGGCAGTTTGTTACTGGGAGCGAAAATTTTACGAGTCACATTGCCAAGAATAGACACGTGGGTATATGATACCTAGCTACCTAACAAATTGAAATTAATACATATTACAATAAAATATGGGTACGCTATGTGTACGTCCAAATGGTTTATTACTAAACATTATCCGGGAGATAGTGAAAAAGAATGTCTGGATTCATAGTTGAGTTCTTCATTGGTTCTGAAAATAATTTCCTACGAAAAAATTACGTAACATCGCCGGAATTGCCCGAATTATTCGTTATGAAACCAGACCTGCGTTGATATATAAAGAGTTTCCTTCTCAGCACTTGCCACGATCGGCGACCGATTCAATGCAGAAGGGGGTGGGACCAATGTTGGGCAAAATTTAGTCGACTAACGATTGACGATTGAATACGTTAATTGCGATTTACGACTAACGATTGATTCGTTTCATCGTCAATCGGCGACTAACGATTGATTAGTTTCAATCGTTAGTCACGATTGACGATTAAACGTTTGTGATTGATATTCTCGACAGCGGTCAACGTCAGTTTTGCGTTTTTCCGTCGGTCGTCATTCGGTCGGCCGGTCGGACCGACCGACCGAATGACGATTAACGACCAATTGATTTAGTTGCGATTACTTCAATCGTGATTGATGAGGCGATTGAAATATTCAATCGATTGACCCAACACTGGGCCAATAAAAGTCACGGCAAAGTTATCGCTATAGCTTTTTGTCACAAAAACTGGTCATATAGCAGTCATATAAACGTTTATATGACTCCTATATGACTGGATACGGCTTTTAGCTGAAGAGTGGCTGAATAGCGGCCATAACGGCTACCTTTGGTGGTACTGGTATATAAGCCACCCTTATATTATAGCCAGCGGCTGTAAAAGTGTCTCCAAATTAAAATGGGATAGAATGGTAACAAAAGGAAGCTGCATGATCATTTGCCGTCGCAAAAATAGAATTCCTAATAGCTACTAATATTTAATAGTTTATTGACTGTATTGTAGTTTAATAGGTACACCAAATTCTCTTGCGGACATCACTTCATCGACAATATTAAGTAACATGTCTAACAAAATTTAACGCCCCTTCAAAATATTAATATTTTAACTCAATTTTAATTCATAATTATGGTTTAAAGTTTTTTTTGTAAATTAATTTTATTTTTCGCATTAAAAAAGAACACATTCTGGGTATCGTATCGTTCACACACTTTGAAATAGGATTTACCTGTACTGTAATACGTATATTTTATGACTTAAAATGCCTTTAAAAATACAATACAAAAAATTTAGGTTATAAAGATTCGAGAAAAATTGCCCGCTTTGCTTATATGGCATCTGCAACTTTAATATAACCCTTATAAAACTATAAGCTGCGTAAGTGAGGACATATTTACCACAATATGACCAGGGCCCTATTTAGGGTCCTACTCGCCCTATGCTTAGATTTTCGTAGCGCCCCCTAGCCTCTAGCCAGCCCGAGGAATATTATTTCGGAAACAAATGGTTGTAATAAACTAATAAAGAATAAAAAAACACAAAGTCGAATTGAGAACTTCCTCCTATTTTCGAAGTCGGTTAAAAATGGAGGTAGATGAAATGCAAACTCATTATTCTTCAGTTAATTAGTTTTATTTCAAAGACAGAAGACACCATATCAGACCTACAAGAAATATTAAGATAAAGTACCTACGTACAAACATTTTAACAAACATTGTGGGTACCTACCTAATTGAAAATTTTCATTTAATGTTACAAGACCAATCCAAGTTACAATATGAATATGTGTATACCGTATACATGCCGTGAAAGTGAACACCTATATATAGACATCACATAAAATTCCTTTTTCTTGATTTAGATGCAGCGAATTTTTCTATAATATTGTCGAAAGTTAAATTTTGTAGGAAATCACTCTCAATGAATAAAAGTGCTAAAGCGTCAAGTTTTTCTTGGCGTAAGGTAGATCGTAAATAGTTTTTTATTCTTTTTTAAAGCCGAAAATGATCTTTAACCACTGCAATTCGTGATGGTCATGGAAAGGAGAATTCGGAGTATGATCTCTACGTTAGGGAAACATTGACAATACAACTTTTTAACAATGCCAATAGTTTTTTCGGTTGAGATTCCTGTGTCCCTACTTTGTTATCATGTTTTATATTATCTTTCAAAAATTGTGCTAAATGCGCACACTCTTCAGGAAACACATCTTCCAAATCCGTGTTATAAATTTGCAGTAGTAATCCAAACTGAGCATGTAATTTTCTGTAAATCGCTAGCCTATTCTCCAAATTTACTTTAAGATAATCTATCGCAATGAAATATTTCATCACTATGGACTACCTTCCGTTAAACTGTGTATGTCCCTCAATAGTTTCATCGAAAGGAACTTTCGGTTTCTTTTGTCTTTTCATTTCTTTTTTAAACAGATCCGAGCCACACATTTGTTTGGCCTTTCAAATCTTTCAAATTCCTTTTCGTCACGAAGCATATTCAAGAATGATTCTAAGTAACTTTACAAGCAAACAACATTAAATAAATCTGTATCTATACCTTGTAGTTTTTACTTACCTCTTGAAATTTCACCAGTTTACTGTTCCAGAAACATTTCATTAGTCATCAAGGAGTTTAACTTTATCCACCATGGATTTAGCTTCTAACTTAACATCCTTCGCTTGGCGTTCATCACTGCTTATCTCGTTTAATACGGATATGACTTCATGGTAAGACTTGTACAAAGCTTTACTCGCGTCAGCACGGGCACTCCATCGAGTTCTAGATAACGTTTTCAGAACAAGGGAATCTTTTTCGAATTTATTAAATAAGATTTCCCATCTATTCGTTGAAGACCAAAAGAAATTGTAGAGCTGTTGTTCCAGTGCAAAAAGTGCTACAGATTTAACACTACTTTCCGCAGCTGCCAAACCCACAAGTTGTAACGAATGACCAGCACAAGGAATATTAGTCGCTAGAGAATTCAGCTCTTTAATTCTCGATTGCAGACCTTTGTAACATCCTGACATATTACTTGCGTTATCATAACTTTGGCCACGACAATCGCTCAACTCAAGCTGTAGAGATTTTATCACAAGTAAAACAGCCTTTTCCATGTCCCTGCTTTGTGGCCACACACTTAGGTAAGAAATTGACAAAAAGTTCAACAGGAGTGCCATCTGTCAAGACATAACAAATAACAAAAGCTAGCTGGTCAATATGTGACACATCCGGGGTGGAATTTACAATTATTGAATAATATTTGGCCTTTTTTTACCTCTGCTATGATTTCGTGTTTAACTTGATCAGATAATTGCAGGATAAACTTGTCAACAATTAATTGTACACGATAAATAAGATGGTACACCACTTCCCTTGTTTCCACATCTGGCTAGGTGATCAGCCATGAATGGGTCAAATTTTGAAATCAGCCCAATACATCCAAGAAAATTTCCATTTCTTACTGAACCAATAGTTTCATATTCCCCTGAAATGGAAGACCACGAGAAGCTAAAAACTTTGTTGTTTCCACAACACACTAGAGTACATTTCGCCAGTACGATACTTCATCTTGATACTACAAAATTAACTGGGTGTCGACTCGTCCTAAAGTTTTCCCCTACTAGCATACTTTGCTAGACATTCGCGGTGTTCAGAGGAGTTGTCATGGTCAGATATAATATGGCAATTTTTCCAGTCATTAAATTCACAAGTAGCTAATGAAGTTGCACCTCCATAAAGTTTGCAAGGAGCACAAAATACGCGCCCAGTTGATACAGAATATATTAACCAACTTCGTTTGACAATTTTGCCCTTAGTAAGTTTTTTAGAAAAAATCGTTTTCGATAAAAATCGTTTCTGGTTAGTGTATTGCCTTTCTAATTTAGAAAAGTCAGCTTCGTCGTTTTGCTTGATTTCACTGCGAGCTATAAAATCTCGTAGTTTTTGATTCACTTTCCACGTAGCCGGATCATCAGATGGTTCTGTTAGCTCCATGAGAGTTTTGCTTGATTCTGCTGGATGAATTGTGGTGAATGGTGAAATGTCGTAATCGACGGAAGGTATGTCGGTCTGGCGGCAGCGGCGTCACGATCGATGTTAATGCAGTATTTGAGCTCGCTGAAGTCGAAGGTACAGGTTCTGGAATTGCATCTGGCTGCTTTGCAGTTGTCGGTTTACTTTGAAAAATGAGTCCAGTTTTGGGATTTTTTTTCATTAACCCGTTGAGTATGAGTCAACCAAATCTGGTCGCGAAACAATTATCCGTTGAGTACGAGTCGACCAAATCTGGTCGCGCGTTTTTTTCACTTCTTTGACGTTCTCATATTTAGTCATAATTATCTAATTGTTTTACAAAATGATATTTCAATATTCTATATTCGAAATTTCAATGCAATCATTGTGCAGTTGTTCTTTTTATGATTGGTGTAGTAGTTTCGTAGTTATAGTACTTTAAGTCGATGTCGCCGAAAATCCTGCAAAAGAGACAGATGCATCCATGAAAATACCCATTTACTCCAAGGGTTAAAGTACACTTTTTTTCATCTCTTTCTTTCTTTGTAAATGCATTGTTGGTTGAGTGAGGCGGCAACAGAGCGCGTGCGGAACTAATACAATTTTGAGTATTTATTTTATTTCCCGCACATAAGTGATCTGACTTATAGGCCCTATATGCGCCCCTAAAATCCTAGCGCCCTAGGCTATAGCCTAATGGTAAATCGGACCCTGAATATGACTATAACCTACATAAGGGTGGGTCTTGTAACCCCTACACAGCCTTTGGTGGAGTAAGGGTAATGCAGTATCTTTTGTTTTGTTTGTTCTTTAAAGGTTATTTAATCGATTACTATACAGCTGTTAGTTATAAAATGGTTGAACATTAGTATGTACCTATGCTTTATAGCGATTATACCATCCTTATTCGCCTAAATAAGGGTCGTATAATCGGATATAGGAGAAAATTATATGACTTATAAGGTAATATAAGCCAAATAGCTTTAAATGACACATTTGCATAGCTGAGAGTTAAACTGAACACCTTTACGTGACTTTTAATCAGCTTAAAGCTATATTCGGCACTTCTTATATGGCTTTTGTGCTTGTTGGCCTAGGTATTTGTTAACAGTATCCATGAAGTTTGGTATACTTGGTTTTAATTGGAATGATAAAGTTATGATGCGTAACATGATATTATATAATCAGACCATAATGTGATAATTAAAATTTAGGTAATACAATAAACTTTTTTTTTAAAATGGAATCTTGACATGAGCTTTCCAATCTCCACTGATCATCAAACAGCCTCAGCGGCTCGCGCGCCAAAATCGGTGCAGTCAGGAGGCGGCACCTCTTTCGTGAAAGCAATAGCCGTCATCGTCGACCGCTTCGCAGCAACCAGCTGTAGACAGGAAAACAAATCGGCGGCGATCGAAACAGTCAAGTCACCTGAAAGTCAAGAGGAAATAAAGGTCGTCGCGAATGCGACCCCCTGACTTCCCACGACCAGCCAGCAGTAGCGAAGGCAACCAGACAGCCCCCTTCCCCCTTCCTCCCTAACGTGCTCCGCCGCATCGACGAGAAAGAAATCCGGACGCCGGTAGCAGACCTGCTTGCCCTTGTAAAAGAGGTGCAAGCCAGCCCAGCGGATGCCGACGCCATACTGGCAAGCTACAGCCAATTCGGAGACCTTCTTCCTTACTCGGAGAAAGCGCCGAATAAAGGATGATTCATGCTACACCGGGCCGGGGCCGGGCCGGGCCCCGGCCGAGTCGTTTCCAACGTGCTCCGGCCGGGGCAGTCATTCATGCTACACCGGGCGTGACCGGGCTGTTTCCGAGTTTATTTATCCCACGGCCATGTCCGCGATAACTAGTAGAATAGAATAGAATAGAATAACTTTAATGTGCTATAAAAACATAACTTAATGAATATTACGCTGGTTTTATAAAAAAGACAATTTATGCACAAATGGCGGACTTATCTAACTAGTGTTGCGTCCATCTATTTTGGCGATAATAATATTTTTTAATTTCTATTTTCGCTTGATTATTAATGCAATTTTCACAACTTGAGTTGGCAGCTATTGCAATTGCCTTTGAAGATGAAGTATTGGAAACACGAACTGAATCTTATAAAAGAAGATGGAGTGTACATCCAGCCTGGAGAAAACGACAATCGGAGGGAGAATTCGCCACGCTCTACAAGGAATTAATAGATGATGAGAGCAAATTTTACGGTTATTTTAGGATGTCTAAAGAATGCTTTAGTATATTTCTTGGAAAAATAAAACGTGATTTAACCAAATAAAATTCAAGATTTCTGAAGCATATCTCTCCCATTGAACGATTAGCAGACCGGAGCCGGGAAAACAATATCCACCGCCAATTCGACGCCGTGCTCCGGTCGTGGCACGGCCGGGCACGGCCGGAGCACGGCCAAGCATGAATTGCTTCATACAAAAGTATACTATAGATATCTGACCGTGTCCCGGCCGGGGCCCGGCCCGGCCCCGGCCCGGTGTAGCATGAATCATCCTTTACGCAGCAGCGCCGTGAACCCACCGCAGAGCGCTCAGCCTGAAAGCCGGGCAAATAAGCCCGGTTCACGAGATGCCCCACAAAACAGCATAAATGCAGAGTGGAAAACGTCACGGGTCTTATATCAAGGTTCGTCGACTTAAATGGTGATTGACGGCTTGCCATTCAGTGCCCGACAGCTGTTCCGTGCGGGCGTATCGCTTCGCTCCGCTGCCCGCGCTGTGTAGTTTTACTCCAGCCCGTATCGTGTTATTCCCGCGTCCGTGGAGTGTTTACCCGGTCGCCATAAGTAATCAGTTCGTGCGCGTTATAAGTAGTAATACTAGTTTTGTGTACGAGCGGAGGAATTTTTTAGTTTTATTTTTGCTTCCTCAGTGAAATTAAAGTGCTGGAAAATGCAGTCCTTCGCCGACGCCGCAGTTGCCTATCGCTCACCAGTAGTGAAAGGCCGCGATATGCCGCCGATTCCGCCTGTGAATCCGAGAAAACGCGGCGGAGCCTGCGTCTCCCGACACCGAGGTTGAAAGAGACCCGCAGCGTCGGCGGGCCGATTCTTTAGGATTCGACTGCTAAACCCTCCAGGTGCCGTCGCCTTCGACGACGGCCGATGAGCGGCCCGTCAGTTTCTGTAAGGAGCGCCTGCGCCGCTTGTTTTTTCCCAGTCAGCTGATGTTACTGTCGCTCGCCATCTACTCCCAGGACCTGGAATCACCGCTGGCATCTTCTTCCGGATGTTTAAATGTCCAGATCTACTGGAATCGCTGCTTAGTAGTTTCTTTCCCGGACGCTTGTTGTTATCGTCTGTCGCCTGATATGGTGACGTCGTATAAGTATACTGCGGACGTTGCATGCGGATCGCCAATCCCGCTCGCTTCCAGTTTATAATGTTGATTTGATGACATAGGTACATGCTTATATAGCACCGCCACATATGGATAGCCATTTGTCCCCTCATTTCACTTCGGGCCGAGCTGCCGCCGCGAACAGTCGTGGTCCGCGCTGCTCTGCTCCGGGATTTTCTGTCTCCCTTGCTCTCATCCAATCCTACATCTTGCTATCCCTCTCTCCCTAATTGCTTTGTTTATCCGTTTCTATTTTCGTCTCGTATTTTTGAGGGTAGTGTGCATTTTCTGCACCTACCTGTGAGGACGCGAGTAGGTCTTTGTTTACCTTACGTCACGCGTCCGCAGTTCTTGGTCTTCCATATCTCCGGTGTGTGACGTCACGTTCCGTGACGTCACAGCTCCAGTGTATCTTCCTCTTCTTTCCGACCCGTTTCCTTTTCATTTCTCCTGAAAATTGGGAAATTCTCAAATTTCCCAATTTCCCATTCTGTCCGGACTTCCCCTACACTCCCCACTCCTCATCACCTTTCTCTCCATCCATTTATACCATCTTTAAAATTTACCCACTTTCCTTTTTAGTACCGACTTCCCCTATACATTTCATCATCATTATCATCACCATCATTCCTCCACTCTCTTTGATCCTTAAACCAAAAGTCGGGTCAAAATTATTTTTTGTTCGGTCGAGTGCCTGCCTCCTCTATAGGCGTCCGCGCGCAGTCACGAAGCTCCCGCCTGCGGAGACCGCCTCGCGCGGTCCGCTCCAAGGCTTGCCACCGCGCCGAAAAAGTTAAAAGTCCGCGTCCAACCGTCGGGACTGCGGATTTTTTGATCCTTCGACATCGGATCTTCTGTTGGGACTTGAAATAAATTGAAGGATTAGCGAATGGCGAGTAGTGACCCGGGCGGGGGGGGGGGGGGGCGATCCCTTCGGGAGGTCGCCACGCATCCCGCGGTCCCCCCCGCCCCCCGGCTCGACGCGGCCCGGGGCGGATCAGGCGGGGTCTAGCGAGACGTCACCTGGGCGGAGCGCGGGGGCGTTCCCGCCCCTCCCGGTGCCTCCATGGGCTAGGGGGACGGCCGGGGGAGGTGGCGAGAGATCCCCCCCCCCGCCGCCCTACCAGTGTCGTCAGTGTCGTCGTCGAAAACATCAGTGCGGCCGTGACTTCGCCGTCGCTGCCTCTGGCGTCCGCTGCCCCGGCGCCCCCTGTGGCCTTTGCTTCCGCCCGCGCCACAGCCGGGGGGCTACTGTCAAGCGGAAGCCGAAGAGAAAGTCGCCGCCGAAGTCGAAGCGGCGAAACGAGAATTCGACTGACGACGAGACCGATACGGGCACGGACACTGCCGTGACTCCCGCCATGACTGCGCCTGCCGCTGCGCCTGCCGTCTCCGCTGCCGCTGTCTCTAGGGCCTCTGCGCCCGCGCCCGTCGCCGCCTCTGGATCGCCTCCCGAAACCGTCGCCACAGCCTGTGGACCAGCGCTCGCCTTCCTTACAGATGTGGAGGAGGCCTTGGCCCGTATTCGGGCGGTCACGCTCGAGGAGACCGCCCGCCTGAATATGGACCAGAAGCAGCGCATATCCAGGGATTCGACTGCCATCCTCGGCCTCGTCGCCAGGATGGCGACGGAGTTGGGGGCGGCCCACGGCAGACTTGGGCTCGCCGAGGAGGTGTTGGGTGGTGTGAGGTCGGTGGAGGCCTCAGTGCGGGAGCTGTCCGCCAGGCCGGCCCCGGTTGCTCCAGCGAGGGCCACTCCCTCCTATGGGGAGGTGGCAAGTCGGGGTGTCCCGATTACCGTCTTGGGGAAGCAGCGGGAGGTACGTCCGCAGCTCCCCACGGTGGTGATCTACCCGGCGAAGGAGGATGCTTCGGCCACCTCCGAGAAGACCAAGGAGGCGTTAATCAAAACTCTTAACCCCACGGACGATGGTTTCCGCCCAGTGATGGTGCGTAAGGTTGCACGCGCTGGGGTCCTGGTGCAGACCTCGACCCCGGGCGACCTTGAGAGGGTAAAGGCAGCGGCCGACCGCCTTCTCGGGGCGGGTCTCCGTGCCGTGGAGCCCCAAGGTCGTCATTCATGACGTCCCTCGGGAGCTGAAAGACGCGGAGGTTGTCGAGCTCCTCTGGAGCCAAAATCTCAGCGGCAAGTGCCCGGTGGACAGGGCCACGGTCCAGAGGACCACCCGGAGGCTATTTACCTTTGGCCGACGGGATGGCCCTGTGGCACAAACCGTTTGGATGGTGGACCCCGCCGTGAGGGCGGTGCTGGTTTCGGAGGGTCGAGCGTACCTCGACTGGGACTCGTGCAGGGTGCGCGATTACACGGGTGCGGTTCGTTGCTTCAGGTGCCACGGCTTCGGGCACACTCAGAAGCGGTGTGAAGATGAAGAGTGCGGTTAAGGGGCATGGTGTAGCCACCTGTCCCTCCAAGGGGTCACCCCCCGTGTGTGTGTCGTGCTCGCGGCTCCGTAGGGATGCAAATCACCTTACATCATCCCAGGAGTGCCCAGTGTACCAGCGCGCCGTCGAGCGGTTAATCTCTGCTACTAACTATGGCGGGAATTAATCCCCAACCCATGATTGGCTGCGTGCAGCTCAACCTGCAGAGAAGTCGGGCAGTTACCGCCGAATTCGGTCGGACCCTCGAGACGTTGGGGACTGGGTTAGCGTTCTTCCAGGAGCAATACACGTTCCTGGGCAAGACCAGGGGTTTAGACGGCAGGTGCGTTGTGCTCGAGAAGGGGGCCCGTCCGATGGCAGATATTGCGGTGAGTTCAGTGCTCCCGGCCCCCCTGCTGTTGGACCACCTTTCGAACGAGCACCTCATCTGTGCGTCGATCGTCTTTGACGGCGTAGATTGCTACCTGATCTCCTGCTACTTCCAGTTCGGCGAGGAGGTAGGGACCCACATTGCGGGCCTCGCCAGGGCCTTGCGCGCCCTCCGCGGTCGTCCAGTGCTGGTTGCGGGCGATTTTAATGCCCGCTCCCCGGCATGGCACGACGACGGGGACCTCAGCAGTCTCGGGCGGATTGCGCAGGACAGGGCCGAGGCTATCGAGGAGCTGATTGCGACCTTCGGGTTGCACATCATCAACACTCCTGGTCAGCCCCGTACTTTCTGTGGCCCTGGCGGGTCCAGCAGTGTTGATCTCACTTTGTGCTCCCCGGGATTCGCCCGTTGGATGAATGATTGGACCGTTCACGAGCACCTCTCTTCTTCGGACCACAGACTCGTGACTTTTGGCATCGGCCGACGCGTTCCTCCTACGCCACACTCTGAATGGCGATACCGAACCGGCGACACCAACTGGGACCGGTTCGGTGAAGTCCTCTGCGAGAAACTTGAGGGCTTTCCATCGCCCTTAATCAGTACCGCAGAGGACCTGTGTGCCGCACTTAATGCGGCAATAGTTTCTTCAAGTGATGCCGTTGTAGGGTGGAAGAAACCGCGAGGTGGCTTTGCGGCCCCGTGGTGGTCTTCCGAACTCTCCGAGCTGAGGAAATGCTACAAACGTGCTTATGAGAACATGGGGGTGGCCCGCAGGGGTTTGGCCTCCCCGGAGCGCGTTGTGGCTCTCAAAGCAAACCTTGCTTCGGCTCGTCGGGTCTACCACGCCGCTATCAGGCGCGCTAAGACGGAGTCTTGGAGGCTTTGGGTTACCGACGTCGGTAACGCCAATCCTTGGGACATGAAAAAGGTACTTTTTAAAAACGCCAAAAGCGCTGATGACTTCCTCTCCAGCATCGTGGTCGGCGACTCTGCCGCCGCCACCCTGGACACTAAAGGGACGCTTACGGCGCTCCTGCATTCGCTCTCCCTCGGATCAGCCCGCTCGGGATGATTTACATCATCAGCAGATTCGGCGGCTCACAGCCGTCGACTCTCGCGTACCCGACGTTTCGGATGTTACTGCGGTGGAACTCGACAGGGTCATCGGTTCCCTGTCGAACCGTAAGGCGCCGGGGATCGACCTCATCACGGCGGGCATCGTGAAACGCGTCTGGGGGTTCGCCAGGTGGGAGGTGACTGTGCTTATGCAGAAATGCATAAGCGACGGTCACTTTCCCTCAAGTTGGAAGGCGGGCCTCCTCCGTGTCATTCCCAAGGGTACGGACAAACTACGATCGGACGCGAAATCGTACAGGCCCATCACACTCCTGCCCATACTGGGCAAAGTGTTGGAGGTGCTTGTGCGTGACCGCCTCGAGTTGTCACTTACTCCCCAGAGCGATCGACAGTTTGGTTTTACCCGAGGGAAGTCCACGGAGGATGCCATCCTCTTTGCGAAGTCCTGGACCCGCGATTTCGACGGCCGGTACGTCGTCGGTGTTTTTCTCGATATCTCCGGTGCCCTCGACAACGCCTGGTGGCCGATGATTCTTGTCAAGCTTCGCCTTAGACAGTGCCCGAACAATCTCCTCAAGATTATCCGAAGTTATTTCTCGGACAGGTCCGTTACCATCAGGTACGGACCCTCGTCGGTTAGTATGGCTCCATCCATGGGATGCCCGCAGGGGTCGGTGCTTGGTCCCAGTCTGTGGAACATTCTCTTCGACGACTTGCTCGGGCTGCCCTTACCGGAGGGGTGCACCGTGAGCGCTTACGCTGACGATGCCCTCCTCCTGGTGGGCGGCAAGAGCCGTGCAGAGGTCGAGAGAAGGGCTGCCTGTTCGTTGGACCTTATCCTCGGATGGGGAAAACGCAACAGGTTGTCCTTCTCTCCGGCCAAAACTCAAGCCCTCTTGTTGAAGGGACGTCTACAGCGGAATCCTCTGATCCAGGTCGGAGGGCGGCCTGTGGCTTTTCCGCAGTCTGTCCGCTACCTGGGGGTCTCGCTGTCAGCGCCCCTTTCGTTTCTTGGTCATGCGAAATCCGTGGTCACGAAATCCCGTGACCTGTTCCTCTCGCTGCGTCGTATTAGCAGGGTCGAGTGGGGCATTTGCTCCTCGGCCATAAAACTGCTGTACAAGGGTGTTTTCGTACCTCAAGTGGCTTACGCCGCTCGTGTTTGGGCGTGGCCCTCCATCTCGGAGGCTGCGCGTGTGGTTCTCCTGCGTGGCCAGCGTCTCCCACTCGTGGCGTTGACTGGCGCGTATAGAACGACCTCCACCATCGCTCTTCCCGTCATCGCTGGGATACTGCCGATTGATCTGGAGATTTGGGAGTGTGCGGCTATGTCGTGGCTTCGCCGAGGGGAGCCTGTGGACTTTTTCAGTCTGACGGTGAACCCGGCGGAGGCCAGGTTGGCGGATTGTAAACGCCGTATTCGGGCAGAGAGCCTGAGCGTCTGGCAGGAGCGGTGGGACGCCGGCGGCACGGGCCGCCTCACCCATAGTTTCTTCCCGTCGGTGTCAGTGCGGAAGAAGAATGAGGTGTTCCTGCGGCTTGACCACCGGCTCACGCAACTCATCGGGGGCCACGGCGAGTTCAAGGCCAAATTATTTGACTTTGGACTCGTCGACGACCCCTGGTGCCCGTGCGGCTCCGGCCGTCAGTCTGCCGAATACATCATTTGGACATGCCCTAAACTGGACGCCGCGCGGTCAGTGATGTTGGATGCGGTTGGTTCTTGTGCCGGCGTTCTGCCGATCTGGTACTCGGACCTCGTTGGGTGTGGGGACTGTTTCCGTGCGTTCCGTGAGTTCGCGGACCATTGGGTGTCCAATTGGGAGGATTTGAGGCAGCGGGGCTCTCCTCCATTGGGGGAGGGCCTCCCCTCTTAACCGTGCGGTCCGGCGGTCGCTTCATGCCCGAAGTCGCCCGTACTGTGAAGTATTAACCGCCCCTGTGGGTGCGTGCCTTCTTTGCAGGTTCTCCCTGTCTAGATGCCCTCGACGCTGCCCCTGCAGCCGCTTGTTGCGGGAGTCGGGAACACACCTTCAGTCGGGTCCCACCACCTCATCGTCGCCCGTCACTTCGATGTTTATACATCTTAGCCTTGAATTATATACATTAATTATAAGATTTTTGTAAATAGAATTAAGCTTTATATGTACCTTTATCTAGTTGTAAGTGAAATGTAACATATTATTTTCTTTATATACCAATAAACGGTTCACGGGGTGCCGGAGTGGGCAGAAACTCAGAGAATCTTTCACCAGCTCCGTTCGTCCACCCCTCACGCGCCGCCCTTCTGGTGAGGGTGAGGCTGTCGTTGCATGACATCCCGGGCAGATAAAACGACCTACGTCGTTAGAACTGCCCGGGTGGTAAGCGGGGTTTCTCCCCTCGCCTGTCACCGCGTAGCCTAATCATGTCCCCTCATTTATATTTCTCCTGCAAATCCAACAGCGTAAGTAGGTAGAAAATAAAATAAAAATATGATTGCGACTAGATCTTTTTATTAAAATGCGAATGGTTTTATAACTTTCAAAATTGAATGCGATATTTGTCGACGGAGCCGTCGATCGATTTACCGTCGCGACTAAGCGAGTTTCCTCTCTTGGTTCTCGCGGCCGCGTAGGCGGCGAGTCGCGACGGAGAGGGCAGCGAAGTGGCCGAGTTCTCGCTCGCCGTCGTCGAGGCGCCCGAGTCGCGGATCCGCTTCGCGAGCGACTCCCGCGAGGAGTCGCCGCGAGCGGACGCGCCCTTCGCCGACGAGCCGCCGAGCGACGAGTCGCTGCGCGCGTCCGCCGCCTTGACAAGCGACTCGCGCGAGCCCGAGCCGGACGGGCCGGCGCGCGCGACCGCGCCGCGCAGCGGCAGCGAGCGCTGGCGCGGCTCGTCGCCGAGGCGGCCGTACTCGCCGAGGCGGCGCGGCGCCGGCAGCAGCGAGCGCGCCGGCGAGCCGCGCGACGCGCCGCCGCCCGCGAGCGACGCCTCGCCCGCCGAGCCCTTGCGGCCGTCCGGCGACGCGTCGAGGCGGCCGTACTCGCCGAGGCGGCGCGCGGAGGGGCGGCGCGGCGGCCGCGGCAGGCTCGACGGCGGCGGCGGCAGCGAGCCGCAGCGGCGCGCGTCCGCGTCGTCGGCGTCGGCGGCCTCCTGCAGGCGCTGGCGCTGCGAGGCGAGCCCCTGCTTCTCGAGCAGCAGCATCTCCTCGGGGCGGCCGCGCGCCGCGTGCGCCACGAGGCCGCCCAGGAAGCCGCCGCCGCCGCCGTCGAAGAGGCCCGCGCCGCCGGCGGCCGCGGCCAGCGCGCTCTTGCCGCTCTTGCCCTTGCGCGGCGCCGTCGCCCCGAACGCCGGGAAGCAGCACAGACCTCGCTGGAATCGAATCGATTAGCCCATTACGAAACCTCATCCGCGAGAGCGCCTCCTTCGTTTTAATACTCACGCGTGCGGCGGGAAAAGCGCAATAGCATCAGTTAGTTTTCAATTCGAACAAAAAAAAACAACACAATCGTTAATAATATTTGTCCTTTAATATATTAATTTCTATCGGTAGGTATAAAATTATAGGGTATCGTGCAAAAATAGTCATACAAAAATAATTGGCACCCGGGTTATGAGGGAAGGCACTTCGTCGAAACTTTGGTATAATAAAAAAAAAAACAGCCGCGTTGCGAAAATTACGCAGCGCGAAACAAAAGCGAAACCGGAACGACTAGATCTCATTCGAGGAAGATTATTGCGAATCGGAACATTCAGCGGCTAGTCACACTCATGCTCGGAACGAATTAGTGAGCGTCGGTCGGAGGCGGCGGGCGGCGTTAGTAGTAGGCGTCGGAGCGGACCGGGGAGAGGGCGACAGCGGCGTAGGCGTCCGCCGCCTCGCCGGCCGGCCCGAGGGAGAGGCCACCGAGGCCGCCCAGGCCGCCGAGGCCGCTCAGGCTTACCGTGGGCCCGCCCGCGCCGCCCGCGCCCGCGCCCGCCAGGCGGCTGTCCAGCTGCGCCAGCTGGCAGTCCAGGGTGCGTTTCGTGCTGTCGAAGTTCGACGCTGAAATCAAACGTAAAGTTCTTCTTGCATTCGACGGAAAGGAAATGCGATAGGCCCGACCTACAATAAGCCCAAAATTTGAACCGGAAATCATCGAAAGGCCCAGGATTAACAGCCGGGTGTAAGCCAAATGAGCCCCAGAAAGGTGTCTCGCTATTACCTTCTCAGGTTTGCGAAAAATAGTGGCAAGTTTGATATTTTTAAAGTTTATTCGCAGGCGCTTTGTCGCTAGCAATTCTCTGTCACCATTGAGAAGAATTCCAGAGCGTCCGCTTTCCTTTGACTTCTTGTTATAGGATGTCACCCAGCGTCGGTCGTCTGCAACTGTGATACTGTATAATTTCTGGAAAGCTTTATTTGTTTCCTTCGATCATTTTATACGCGTCCGATAGCTCTCTTTTTCTCCCTGCAGGAATCCAGTATTTTTATACTGTGTTAGAGCAGAGATGCTTCCTTCCTTCCTTCTAGAACGTCTTCCGGTCTCACGAATTCTATTTCTCCGTTGTCGAACATATTCCATCGGGGTTACCTATATGTATACTTTGCTTCTTGTATTGCCTTTCATACTCAGAGGCAATCACAATGTCGTCGAAAGAAGCATAGATGAAACTAAAACTCGGTTGTTTTATTGATTAAAATTAGGACGTCTTAAGACTGGGTTGATGAATCTTTGCATCAATTGTGCCGTGTTGTGGGATCCAAAACACATATTGGTCAACTCATATAATCCGATGTTTTAGAATCTGGCAATGTGATGCTGTAGAGGATATGACAGTAAAACCATCTGGTACATTGATGGAGCTGGGGTAAGTTAAGTCCATGGACGAATGAAGTTTCACATTAGGTTTAGCGATAATGTATAGAACATCACGGGTCATGAGTGAACCAAAGTTAAAAAACTTCGCTCTCCAAATCCTCATATCCTAAAGCCATCTGAGTGGTATAGTAGTCAAGCAGCAAAAACTCATTGTTATAGACCAGGATATGGATCTCCACCTCCAGAAAAAAAAAACAGTGAAAGGCAAAGTAGGTATCTCTCCCTCACTGTCTTGTATACCTCCCACTAACTGTAGTGTCGCGCGCATTTTATGTAGGTCCTGTAGAGACTACGTCACATCTTATAATTAATTTGCCCTGTTAGAAAGCAAATCATTTTTCCCACATGCAGTATTGTCACTGTGAGCGAATTCATGGAGTCAGATATACTTGTCACGTTACTCTTACGAACGCACATCGTATAACCGCAAGCTAGTATGAATGATCTCGTCTGCTCACCAATCCTAATTAAATCAACAGTCGAACAAGCACTCTGCGTTTTACTCCTCAGAGCCTCTAGTTGAAACCGCCAATCGGTAAGCACAACACGCGCCACAAACGGTGGTCGTCAACGGTCTACGCTGACTATACGGACCACACAGTCGCGGTAACGGGCCAACTTAAAGACCTCTAAAGTGGTGACTCCGAAGGACAAATTAAAGCGGAGAGCTACACTTCTGCGGTGATTACAGACGTCTGGATAGTGTGACAAAACCAGATCGATTTCCAAATCCAAGAGACTTTACGTATATCTTGCATGGAAAAAGTATGTTCACTAAGTTAGACTTAGTGAGAGCATACCATCAAATACACATAGCTGAAGAATATATCGACAAGACTGTGAATAAATATCACATCTTTCGGACTCTTCGAATACAAGTGTTGCGTCGGCTTGCGTAAGAACAGACTTCAGCGTTTCATGTCTTCAGTACTCCAATGCTTGGAAAACGTCTTCTGTCACGTACGACAATGTTTTAATGGCATCGGCAAATTAGCTAGAATACTAGCAGCATGTCAAAAGGGTGTTGGGACGACTGGACACCAATGGTATCACAATCATCGTGCAGACAGACAACTGGACTACATCGCGCAATTCTGTACCAAGATTCGACACATAGCAGGCAAACAAATCGTCGACACAGATTGCTTATACCGAATTAAAGCTATCAACGGCCCATCCGAGATAGACTACGAGCAACAAGCAACCGCACAGATGCTAGACAAGAAGCAAACGCCGCTCCGAGAAACAGACACCGTGAAATGGATTACGATTCCGCAAGCAGACAAAGCAAGAATATGTAATACCGCTAACTTTAGGAGACAGCATTCAACGCCGTGCACAAAATTGCACATCCTGGAATTCGAGGCACAAGAACCTTAATAAAACAGAGTTTTTATTGGCCTTCGATGAATGCAGACATTAAACGATTGACTCAAGCATGTGTATTTTTTCAACGCTCCAAAGTATTCAGACACAACGTCACGCCATTTGGAACTTTCGACACTGCAGGTCGTTACGAACACATCCACCTAACTATTGTTGGGCCGCTTGAGACGTCAGAAGATTAGAGGTACATCCTGACGATCATCTATCGAACCACACATTGGATCGAAGCCGTGCCACTCAGAGATCAAATAGCCGACATGGCAGTTCTGAATTTTATGAATACCAAACAATAGCCCTTTATCAACAGGCTTTTATATTCTACACTTGCGAGCAACTAAATCTACTCACCCTCAGTTTTGGATAAAAACCAGGTTTTTCTAAAATGACTAACCGGATGTATGCCAAATATATACTTTTATGAAAACCTAATTATTTAGCTTTCTAATGATACCATTTTTATACAAATTGGTTTAGAACTTTTTAAATAATATCTGAACGGAAGTATTGGAAAGTACGCTATGCGTCCCAAAAAGTTTCAGTGTCTTAATCACCCATAAACCCCCCGGAACCGGTTTATTTTTAACAGTTACTTATCCATAGTTGACGCAAAAATATCTCCGTAAGCCAAACTCATTCTTATCGTAAAAGTATGGATACTATGTACATCAAAAAAGACCGCTCAGATTATTATAAAACATCAATTGTGCTGAAATGTGTTTATTTTTCATTGAAAAGCGATAAATAAGCTTAACTTTGATATAAATTTTGTAGACATATGACCTTCCATTTTTAACATATGCCTGTGTATCTAAAATATAAAAAAAATACAGAAATATTTCATAAAAAAATCAAAATCTTTTTAATTATTCGCGGTATATATTGTTTAATTAAAAAACCCATAAAAATAATAAATTTCCCACGTATAATGATAGGTACCAAAAATAATGATACCTTTTTAGTATAAAAAATGAGCTTTACCGCTTTAAATATTTAGAGTATTTTGGCAAAATCGCACAACCTATCAAGTATGTTTGAATTATTTATGGATGACGTTAACCCTTGGAGTAAATGGGTATTTTCATGGATGCATCTGTCTCTTTTGCAGGATTTTCGGCGACATCGACTTAAAGTACTATAACTACGAAACTACTACACCAATCATAAAAAGAACAGCTGCACAATGATTGCATTGAAATTTCGAATATAGAATATTGAAATATCATTTTGTAAAACAATTAGATAATTATGAATAAATATGAGAACGTCAAAGAAGTGAAAAAAACGCGCGACCAGATTTGGTCGACTCGTACTCAACGGATAAATGTTTCGCGACCAGATTTGGTTGACTCATACTCAACGGGTTAAGGCGCTGCAAATTATTATAATTTGTAAGGAATTAATCCTAGATAAGTTGATAAAAAAATACAAAAAACAAATATTTGCGGATATAGGTATATTAAAAATTGGAGATCAATAAAAAAACGTGTGAAAAAGCTGCCTCACGGTTCATTTGACTTTCATCATATACTGTGCAATAATTATTTTACGAGTTATGTCATTGGAAAGAAGACGAATTGCGCTTTCAAATGATATATAGTACATAGCTTCACAAGACAAATTGCTCTGTTATTTGAAGGTCAAAATGCCTAAACATTTGCCCTCCCCCTTCCCGCTTGCCTGTTATTCAAGTTGTCATTACAGAAGAATACAAAACTAAACATTAATTACTAACTACATATCCATATTCCTTATAAAATGTCTCGCAAGATAATTCAATTTGCACATATGAATTCAAAATATACCAAACAAATCCAATATTACGTTGGATTTGTTAATGTTACTGTTCAATAGCCGCCATTGTCTACCCGTATGTGTATTTTTACAACAATCGTAACATATTTCATCAAAAAATCAATGCACCTAATATGAGCTAAATATGAATTAGGGACTGATTGACTTACTTTACTCGTAAAATAAACATTAAACAAACAACAAACTCGATAAACAGCTTCAAAAGTGGCAACAGAAAAACGATGCACAATCATCGGCAAGTGCCAAGTTCAGGCAACTGAATAAAAATAATGGAGAGACTAGGTGTTGAAATTTTTTAAAGCATGTCGGCTGCCCTTATCATCTTTGTTTGTAAATAATTCCTTTTAATTGTAATTTTGGTAATCCTTGTATGAAAACTCTCTGGAGGGTCGGTAGGTACAAAGTGAGACCGAAAGTTTAGCTTTTCTGATCATGATAAATCTTCACAGATGATAATATTGTGTAGATACGTTCTTTTCTGATTTCCACGATTGACGAGATTCTAGGTACAGTTTAAGAAGAAACACCTTTTAAAAAATATTACTTGCTAATCGCCGCATCAGGTGGTGTCTCAGTGAGTGATGATGTGCAGGTATCAACCCTTTCATTGCATTAGTATACTTATGAGAATTTCATTATGTAAGTAATTAGTACCTAATTTCCTAGTACTTGAATAGAGCGGTGCCGGAAAGAGAAAGCAATTTACTAGTTTTGGAAAAGAACATTTGTTTTTTTTATAAGGTATTTGTATTTTTAATGTAAGGTATTGTTAGTAAGGTGAGGTATGAAGTTTATAAATTGAACTTAAGAACATCTGTGTTTTTTAATATCAAATGATGATGTTTTAATATCAGATGTCTAGAAAGACATAAAAGAACGCTCAACAAAGCAAGAAGTGCATTTAATTTTACTCAAAGTGCCTCTTTTAAGAGTGCACCAATCAAACCAAATGAGCAACTTCTACAAATGACTACAAGTTGGCTCTAGAATACTCTAGATGAACAGGCCAAAATGAAAAAAAAATTGGTTGTGTCACCCAAGACTTCCCAGAATCACAGTTTGTTTGTTTTGTCTGTTTGTTTCTACTCTTTATTGCGAAATCACAAAGGGTGGGTTTATTTTCATATGACAATCTCTTACAACCAACCCTACTATGCTGTGTTTATATGTACGTGTGCGTGTAACACGTGTGTAAGTGTGTGTCTTGTTATTGCATTTGATCGACAGAATTGAAAATGCAATTCCATTAATTTTATCCCAACGGAAAATGGTGACCCAGCCGGGAATCGAACCCGGGACCTTACAATGTAAGATCAGGCGACCTATCACTATACCACCGGGCCGTAATAGGAATGTTGGCCGTAATAGGAATGTTGTACTGTAATAGGAAGGTTGGAAGATGCGTTATCTTAGTAAACAACATTGGAATTTATAACCATAAATAACATTTCAGTTTATTCCGAGCAAAATCGAAACATTTGCGTAGTAGCGTAACGCCACTGCTAAAATCCAGTGAAAACACTTCAAAAGCGCACGTCGGCGTCTAAGCAAAGACACAAACCGCCGCCGCGGTTCATAGGTAGTGACATAGGTACGCGTAACATAGGTGTGCAGTAACATAGGTACGCGGTAAAAGATGGCACTGGCCGCCTGCAACTTTAGCAAAGAAAATACAATTATAACAAATAAAAAAAAAGGTGGACCGATTTAAACCACAATCTTTTTAACTCTTACTATGACCAAATAATGCCTACATGTCAAATTTCAGCTCAATGGGATGAAGCGTTTAGGCGCTATGAGAAATACACACACACTCACAGGCAGACCAGGGGGGGTGGGGTTCCAAAATGTATATAACTATCTTCCTCTCCCTGCCTGAAAAGAAAAACCCACCTTCCCGAAATTTTAGTTTCAGGTTCACGTCCATACAAAACTAATACAACTAGAGTTGTCAACTACAACGGGCGAGCCCGTCACCTCAGGAAGTTTTAACGATTAGTCGTTCTATCTCCCTGGAGGGAGCGCAGAAGACTTGGACAAAATAGTCCACCGTCAAGCTCCGCCACAAACCCGTAAGAGGCCAACGCCTTAACCGCGAGATAGCCAGGAGTGTTACTCAGCGGGCTTACACTCACGCCCTTACTTCCAATTGCGACCAGATTACTCTAGTCTCTCGATTGGTTACGAGTTCGAGGTCGCTTGCGCGGTCCTCTCCCTTACGAAGCGGTGTATACCGAATCTATCGCGGACCACGGCATCCTTTGCCCGGCTGTTCACCCAGGATCGGGTAGCCGATGGTTGTTTCAAGAGCAGTCGCCGTAAGGTCCGCAACCACCCCCGCTCTATAGGAAACAGTACTGCTTCCAGACTCCCCCGACTGTCAGTCAGATTGCACAGTTGATTGGCTTACGCCACACGGTGCGCAGACCGTCCAGGAGCACCTGAAAGTTGATTCCTAGGGGAAACTAACCCTAAGGCCAGAGTCCTACCCAGGCTCGCACTTCATGCGTGGAGGCCGTCGGATGAGTGTTGAGTGAGTGTGACCAACCCTGAACAGAATGGGTCTTCGTGGCCAACTCAGCAAGGGCCCCTTAGCTCCCTAATACAGTCAAGTGTCCACAAATAAATCCAATTATATTTTATGAAGATACTTAAGAATATAATACATACCTGCAGTGGCGATATTAGCTTTGCTGATCGACGATCCGTTGCTCAAAGATCCGTACTTTTGCAGAGACAAGGCAGAGGGAGAAGGAGTGGGGGGCAGGTGTAAAACGTGCGAATGATGAGAGTGATGGCGATGATGAGAGTGGCCATACAGCTGACAGGTGTCGCCACTAGAAAATGAAGCATTCGACGATGTTCCACCTATAAAAGAAAGAAATACATATTGTTATAGGTCACCTACTGTTCTTTGTTAAAAAAATACATTAACCGGTTACCTGTCCAACCAAGATTAAGTTGGCAGCATAGATATTTTTAACAGGCACAGTTTAAACTGATGAGTATGTCACAAATGGACCATAGATACATTTAGCATGCCTAATTATTCAAGAAAAAACCCCCCCTCCCCAGATTCAGGCAGTAATGACAAATTCTATAAAGTGGTAACTTACCCGCAAATCCAACGAGTTCCTCCCGACTTGTGTTGTTGCGCAACGAACTAGAACTGTCATTTGCGGCTGCGTACGCTTGGTTCTGCGTATGCTTTTGAAGTACCTTGATCATAGCGTCGCGTTCTGCCACTTTGGATTCCAATTCTTTCACTCTAAAATACACATTTTTCAATTATGAAAAGTACAAGAAGTTACAAATCAAGATGCATAGGGCATACGAACCTTCCTTCCATATCAGCGCATTTTTTCTGAGCATCGTGCAGTTCGTCCATGTGTCTGATCTTTTCGCAGCGGGCTTCAGCCATCAGACGTTCGGATTCCTGGGATGTTTTCTCGAGAGCGGCGATCTTTGCATCTCTGAAAATTGTAAGGCTTTTTAATTAGTGTAGTCACTTCTCTCAGAAAGACAGGCTGCATCGGAAAGCAACAATATTAAAGATCTTGAGACCAATTTTAAATTAGCTGTACACAATAGCATGCTAGACAATCGGCGGAAAATAATGATATAATAAATATATTTTTTGTGATTAGTAGTCTACTTTAAACAAAATGAATTAAAAAAAAAATGATTTTAATCACCAGCTGGGACTCACTGCGATTAGATTTTGCGAAAAAATTGCACCAAGTGCGGCTTACTCCATATAGTTTAGTTTTAATACCTAGTTTACACTTATATTTTTAGACACCCCAATATATTACTACATTAGCAATAAAAATGAATTATTTTATTAGAGTGATTTTATTGGATTGGCAAACATTGATAATAAAATAAGCCCTCATTGGCATAACAGAGGTGGGGCATAACACACCAAAGCAGTTAAAAACTCGTAATAAGTCTTAAACAATATAGACGCGCGAGTTTCTTTTCTCAGTAGCTGCAAATGCGACGCCATTCCGATCAATGCAATTCATTCAGTCCGGCATCAGTCTCAGAGCGTGCGACAGGTGAGTAAAGTGCGCTTGGGAATCACACACACCTTGTATGGCTTCTTTTTATGAGTTTTTAAGAACAGACTTAATAGATTATAAGTTGAAACAATATATTTTTTTTGTTTTTAAATAAAAGTCTGTTAAAATGTAATAATAAAAATATGTTTTACTTTAACCTATTCATTATTAGTTAATACAATAAATTTTATATTAATAACAGTCATAAAGCATTCATTTCTTGATTTTTTTCATTTTATTTTCGGGGTATGTCAAACCCCATCTGTGTTGGGTCAATCGATTGAATATTTTAATCGACTAATCAATCACGATTGATTTAGTCGCGACTAACGTTAATCACAACTAACTTGCTCTTCAGATGCCACCATAAAATTCATTCTCGTCGGTCGGTCGGTTGGTCGGTCGGACCGACCGGACAAACCGACAAAAAACGCAAAACTGAAGTTGACAGCTGTGAAGAATATCAATCGCAAACGTTTAATCGTCAATCGTGACTAACGATTGAAACTAATCAATCGTTAGTCGCCGATAGACGATTAACTAAATCAATCGTTAGTCGTCAATCACAATTAACATATTCAATCGTCAATCGTTAGTCGACTAAATTTTGCCCAACAGGGCCCATCTAGTATGGCATGTGAGATATAGTCACCTAGTTAGTATACGGAAGGTTAAACTTTCCACTATTACTTGGTGGGCGCATCGATATATGATCCCCTAGGTGGGCCTTTCGCACTCGAAAATTACCCCTTCAAAAACACTACTGAAAGCCGGCCAGTAGTAGATTGGTCGCAGTCCGCTGGCAGACGGCCAACCGTTTCCGGTGTGAGAGCTACCGCGAAAAATATTGGCGCACTATTCTCTCGCATACTGTTCGATTTATTGCTCTCTCTGTCACATGATTTACGAGCAAAGGGTATGTGGAGCCAACTTATTTGTATCTGAGGGCATATCTAGGTATTTCGATGGGTGGGCGTATATCAATCACTGCTGTTAATTTAAAAGCTGTTTTTATCAGTTTTTGCAGCTTATTTTATGAGAAAAAAAGTAAAATTTTACTAATTTTATGTGTTACAGAAGCACAGATATAAAACCGGGTACTTGTAAAATACGAAAATGACTGCCTCTGGCGGCCTCAGAACTATATTTCGGAACACAAGCTTATTATAAATATTAAAAGCTATAATTCATATTATAATGACGAAGAATAATAAGCATATTCTTTCAATAGAGTTTTTATGCGCTGAACCCATCGATCCAATCGTGCGCTGCAGTTAAGGTTAATTTTAGCCGCGAGTTGCCACAGCTGAGACCTTAGAAGATTTGGTGTGAATGATTGATTTCGGAGAAAAACAAAAAATTATGTATTGTTTACTACCAAAAAACCAAGAAAAGGAGCATTAGAGCGATAGGCAAAAATGTATGTAGAATGGACATTTCAGTTGATTGAATCCATTAAAAGCAAAGGTAGCAAATAACAAAAATATCGAAAATGACATTTTAATATGATAAGTGTAGACGAAAAGAACTTCTATCCATTGACAATTCAAACATATTCAATTTAAAATCTGCCAAAAATTTGATTTGGTCGGAAAAAAGTGGTATTAGAAGCAATCTACCATAGTCTGTGCATGCAAGTTCAGCAAGCTCCAAAATCAACCAATGAGAGAGCTTGGTTTTGCGATGTGGTAAGATGGCCCCCCTTACTGCCGGTTAGGAGGAATGGGTGGAATGCTCCAGGTTCCAGAAGGGGAGAAAATGGGGCAGGGGAGCAGAACCCAGGAAAAGCTGGGTGACACTCAGCTAGTAATGAAATACATTGTGTACATCAAAGTGGGCGCCACCATTAATGAGATTTTTCACTCCAGTTTGAAAAGTAGAGATCGCTGCCTTTGCTTCTAGGGGATTCAATTATGATGTAGATGTAGATACTAACTTGGGTATACTAGCAGCGTCAATAGCTGTCTGTCTGAGTGTGGCTTCTTCCAAGTACCGTTGTTCCCATTTGGCAGCCTCCCCTTCCAGGGCCAGGATGCGTTCTTCTTTTTCTCTTAAATGTCGGCGCATGTCGCTGCCCGCGTTTCCTCCGGTGCCACTGCCGCCCGCGCTGCCTTCTCGAGATCTATTGGGTAAATTTATATGACTGATAAAACACTGGAAACACACTTTCCTGGATGTCAAATCACAGAAGATCCTGAGTGGCCGGACGAAAACTACAGCACACCAACAACCCAAGAATGGGAAGTCGCAAACAAGATAGTAACTGCGGACAAGATAAAATGGGCCCTGAAAAGCTTCAAACCATTCAAATCCGCAGGGCTGGATGGCATTTTCCCAGCACTACTACAATGGCAACCAACCCATGCAACAAAATACTTACTACCAATCTATAGGGCCTGCATAGCCTTCAAATACATTCCAAAGGCATGGAGAGAGGCGAAAGTAGTCTTCTTACCGAAACCGGGAAAGGAGGACTACTCACACGCCAAATCCTTCAGACCTATCAGCCTAACGTCTTTCTTACTAAAGACGTTAGAAAGACTGATGGACCGTCACCTAAGGGATGGGGCACTAAGAAATAAACAACTACACCCACAACAACACGCCTACACAAAAGGCAAATCAACAGAGTCGGCACTACACATGGTGGTGCACAAAATAGAATCGGCTCTAACAAATAAGCTGTCAACACTCGCCGCCTTTATAGACATAGAAGGCGCTTTTGACAAAACCATGCACAACAGCATAAACCACGCCCTACAAGAACTTAAGGTGGAACCAGTCACCATAAAATGGATCACGGAGCTGGTTAGCAAAAGGGCGGTCCAGATAGTGATGAATACTACCACAAGAGCGAAGGTAGTTAAAGGATGCCCCCAAGGGGGGGTCCTATCACCACTTCTATGGAACATAGTAGTGGACAGCCTCATAAAAACACTAAATGAAAGGGGTTACACTACTATTGGTTATGCCGACGACCTAACAATAATGATTAATGGAAACGCAGAAAATATGCTATGTAAAGTCATGCGCTCAGCTTTGCAGATAGTAGAAAAATGGTGTGACGAACATAAATTGTCAGTAAATCCGAAAAAGACAGAAGTCATCCTCTTCACCAAGAAGAGGAAGTTGCCAGAACTACAAGCACCAAAATTATTCAACACCAAACTCTCCCTATCTACAGAGGTGAAATATCTGGGAGTCATCCTTGACAGCAAATTAAACTGGGCGAGTCATATCGAAGCCAAAACAAAGAGGGCCTGCCTAACTTTTTGGCAGTGTCGGAGACTAGTGGGGAAAAAATGGGGTCTCAACCCAAAAATCACACTCTGGCTGTACACATCAGTCATCAGGCCCTCTCTGACTTATGGATCAGTTGTATGGTGGCCCAGAACACAACTGACCACAGTGAAAGCGAGACTCCAGAGCCTGCAACGCTTAGCGTGTGTAGCAGCCACTGGATGTATGAGAACCACACCATCGGCCGCACTAGAGTACCTCCTAAACATGAGACCTCTGGATCTTGTCATCCAAGAGGAGGCTAAGGCAGCCGCTCTAAGACTAAGAGCAAATGGACTGTGGAAACAAAACACAGAAACACCACACTCAAAAATTCTGAAACGGGTTCTAGAAGAAATACCTCTTCTGGACGCACCCATGGACAGGATAATATGCCATCATGTCTTTGATCGAAGATATAATATCCAACTCATTGCAGAACCAGCAGATCACTCTGGTACAAATGAAGTAAGGATATACTCAGATGGCTCCAAAACCACTCAAGGTACCGGAGCCGGCGTCTTCTCAAATGATCTAAACATCAAAATATCAACTACCCTAGGCAACCTAAATACGATCTTCCAAGCAGAATGCATTGGCATCACCAGAGCAGCACAAGCAGTTGCAGCCAAAGATGTCGGAGACCTAAGCTTGAAATTTGTCTCCGACAGTGCCTCCGTGCTACAAGCGCTAGCAAAAAATACTATAACCTCTGTCCTTGTACTGGAATGCCACAATGCGCTCCAATCCATTGCAGGGTCAAATAGAGTGACCCTGCAATGGATTAAAGGGCACAGCGACTCACTGGGAAACGACGCGGCAGACGAACTGGCCAAAAGGGGATCAAAGGAAATATTATATGGACCGGAACCCTTGATGCCCATTCCCCAGGCCCAAATAAAAACATGGCTACGCAGGAACACCGAAGAAACCCACCTTACAGAATGGAAAAAGAACGCAGGATGCAGGCAAACAAAGAACGCGGTTCCGGAAGCATCCAAAAAACTTGCCCGCAACCTCACCAGATTAAAAAGGGACAAAATCCGTAAAGTCATAGGTACTATGACAGGCCACTGTCCCCTAAACAAACACCTGTTTACCATAGGTGTGACAGACAGCCCTCTATGCAGAGGATGCATGGAGGAAGAAGAAACGCCACAGCATGTGCTCATGGAATGCAGGAGCGTGGCAGAGCAACGGGCAAGAATACTACAATCTCCAGCATCTGTCCCGGAGGCCTGTAGCAACCCAAACAGGCTGCTAACCTTCTGGGACAGCCTGGGTTGGCTGGAGTAACATAAATAGAAACATGAGCCACGCACAACGGCCCAATCAAGAGGTCAAGTGCGGGAAACCCAGACAAACTAACTAACTAACTAACTAACTATGACTGATAAAAAAATACTATATTGGTCGGAAAGAAATGCACACAGAATATATTTCTCTCTCAAATGTAGCGATGTAGAACATTACAACAAACTGTGAGCATGTCCCTCCGAATAATCTAAGGAGCAAATTTGCTGGGGGTCTGGAAGTGTATGCTCAAAGGTAATTCAGTCAAATTTCAGCTTCTCAGTAGTCCAATCATACGACAGTTGGTGACTGCAAGTTACCAACTGATGTCCAGTCATTTTGAAGTTGGAGGCTAACGGCATGAACAAGTTGATGTTATTATCTCCTTGCAAGAGTGACCTTCACGTTCATATCGTTCATGGATGCACTGCCATACCCCTCAGTCCAGCGCTATTTTCACTGGAGCCAGCAAGATTTTTTACGTCTACTCGTTTTTAAAGAAATTATTACAAAGTTATTACTTTATTAATTATCAAACAAACAATTATCTAATGCTATTTCGATTCTCATTCGATTTCATCGTAAAATTTCATTCGGGTGATATTTAATGCTAGGTTTGTAAAGGGAGGGTCGCAACCCCCAGGGGGTCGCAGGCTGTTTAAAAATTAAAATTGAGAATACTACAAATTTTTCATTTTTATAATATGTAAATATTTACAGCTTCAAAAGAGAAACATATCTATTATGTATTTTGCTATTGATTTCATAAAACTTTATGTTGATATTTATTTATTTTATTTCAAACATAATGATAAAACACATAAAAAAGGTCATACCAAGTAATGGTGCGAAGTAAACAACGGCCCACATTCACATGACTATGCACAGAGCATACCCAACTAGGCCGAATATAGCCTGTATCTTGGCATACGACTTATTTTCTGACTTGGGTGGATAAGCCTAACTGACGTAGGTACTCATATAGATACATACACACATACATATACATACATAGTAGACAAACATATAAACATAACAATCTAGATATATTATAGTATTATTCTTTTGCATTATATTACAATATATTATATTTTGTTTAACCCTTCAGGCCCCGCGACTCGCGGTTTACCCTCAGGTTGACTGCGATATCGAAGTCGCGGGGCCTGAAGGGTTAATATCTTATATAATATTATATAGTATAATAGTAAAGTTATGCAGAAATATAATTTTTTTAAGATATGACATGCAGAAGTTCGTTCTCTGTCCTTAAATGATCTATGTCGTAAAGAAGCCATTTTTTAATATTTATATAGACGGGAATAGTTAGGTAAAGCATCAAAATTGAAAAACAGTTAAATTAATGTGGTTTTCGGCATTGTTTTCACAAAAGCTTTATTTATTTCATTCTTACAGTTACGGCTGTGGAAGGGAAAACAGTCTAAAAGGTAGTCGCGTGAGAATTTTGCTTTTTTTATTACCAAAAAGGGTCCTGATCTAAAAAAGGTTGAAAAACACTGATATAGAGAAATGAGCGATTGAGTACAACCGTAAGAAAATATCTATAATAACCTGAGATTTTGCAATTCCCTCTCGAGTTGGAATCGTAACTTTCGTTCGGTCTGTTCCCGTCGATCGGACGCTTGCTGCAAGGAACCCAAAGCGCGCTGCAGTTGGGAGACTCGTTCGATGTAACTTTGACCATGGCGACACTGTTGAATGAATGCTAGAATAAGACACTGCGAGTTTCAGAATAACACTGCAAAAAGAAAGCAATCTCACTTCTTCTTCCAGCCTCACGACGTTGGTCTGAGCGTTAGTGAGAGCTGTGTCCAAAATGTCGATATGAGTCCTCTGTTCTTGCAAGGTTGCCCTTTGTGCTGCTATTTCGATCTCTTGTC
Source organism: Micropterix aruncella (assembly GCA_944548615.1). Classification (NCBI taxonomy): domain Eukaryota; kingdom Metazoa; phylum Arthropoda; class Insecta; order Lepidoptera; family Micropterigidae; genus Micropterix; species Micropterix aruncella. The sequence continues at coordinate 18,875,344 of OX155955.1, read as the reverse complement.
TCTCTTTGGCACAAGAGAGCTCCTTGTCTGAAATTGAATTAAAAAAAAAATATATATCACTAAATAAATAAATAGCTGCAGTAATGAAAGTTAGGCAAGAGAGGAAAAACCTATTTAGTTTCGTAAGACCACTCAGCATTACTTCTATTTCTGTCGACATCATATATTTGCTGTATTGTAAATACAGCATATTATAAATACAAACTCATGTTAAATCTAAGTGGAAACTAAATATGAACGTAAATACAATAATGAAGCCATTTTATGTGTAGTTTTCAAATTAACCGCTGGAATGCCAACACCACCAATCGGTGGTTTTTCTGTTGCGACAATTCGCGGGCAGCAGATCTCAGTATTTATGCAATTATATGAGGTAAAAGTCGCCTTCATTGAATAAGCTACCGTTATATGCTAACCCTTTGCTCTCGAGAAAAGTATTTGTATGGTTTACCAGCAACTCGTAAATTTTTAAGCAAAAGATGTTTAAAATAAAAATTTTTTTTTTTTTGGGAAAGGTTGCAAATAAAAGTGTGTACAGCATTTCTGTCGACATCATATATTTGCTGTATTATAAATACAGCATATTATAAATACAAACTCATGTTAAATCTAAGTGGAAACTAAATATGAAGGTAAATAAAAAATGAAGCCATTTTATGTGTAGTTTTCAAATTAACTGCTGGAATGCCAACACCACCAATCGGTGGTTTTTCCGTTGCGACAATTCGCAGGCTGCAGATCTCCGTATTTATGCAATTATATGTGGTAAAAGTCGCCTTCATTGAATAAGCTACCGTTATATGTTAACCCTTTGCTCTCGGAAAAAAGTATTTGTATGGTTTACCAGCAACTAGTAAATTTTTAAGTATGTTTAAAATAATTTTTTTTTTTTTTTTTGGGAAAGGTTGCAAATAAAAGTGTGTTTATGTTTACAAATATGTATTTATTAAAAAAAGTATTTTTTTATAAATAAAAAAAAATAATGTAGTTTTTGTAATTCCTTAACCCGCTCAGCACGTAACATCCCATTGGGGACATTTATGTCGGCCGCCTAAAGCCCGTAATGTCCGCTACCGGACAAAGCGCTCGCCGCTGCGAAAAATGCAATTTACGATTCGAAACGTCGTACTATATGCTTTCTGACGGCGCAACGATATGGCCAAAATATCTTTAATTCAAGATTTCTGTGTGGCAATATCGAACGGCGATTTAAAAAGTGAGCATAGACGTCAAAACGGCAGTGTCCATCGGCCACCGCCGCGGCCGTGTATAGTTCCGCGAAATGGTTGATAAAAACAGTGTTTTGTGCAGTGTTTTGTGCCATTTACTGGAGAACAGTGAGTAATTTGCATTTTTAAGTAGTTTAGGCATGAGGATTAGTCAATTGAGATAGTCCATTTGCTGTTTTTCACGATTTTTTAAAGAAAACACTTCGGCGACAACAAACGGCTCGCGAAAAAATGGTTGTTATTATTTTGTAATGTTTATGAAATATCCTGATATATCGCGAAATATGACGTAATGTCGCTTTAATTTACTAACAAAATAAGTATTGCTTCATTTACATCCTAAGTTATCACATAATTAGGCGTATTTTGAAAATTATATCTTGTTTTGTAAACTGAATCGCGCAAAGAAACTTGTTTTGATAATTACTATGAGAGAATAAAGTGCGATTTTCCATAGTTTTTCGATGAAATGTGACTCTTTGGAGTATAGTAATTAGTTATTAGACATATAATAAGTCTATGATAAGACAATATAATTGAAAAAATCTAACGAATTTTATATTATGAGCATTCAAAGTTTATTATTAAGTTCGGACGCGGAAACTCTCAAAACTTTAGATTTTTCTATAATATCAGACAAAGCTCAAAGTTCTGGTGTGATTTCTAAGAAGTGTGATGTAGAAATAAAGTTATTTTGAAAGAATTTCATATAAAAAAATACCATAAGTAGTCACAAATTAAAAAATTTTTTTTTACGAGAATACATAAAATTTTTCTTGGCTGAATAAATAAATATTTTTGTATGCAAATAGGGAGAAAAAAAATATCGTTTTGGTAAAGCATTTAATAAAGAACATAACTGTATTTACAATTTTTGCATATTTTACGTATTTTGTGACAAAAAAATCGAAATGATTTTTTAGGCGAGTTTTTTCAGTTTGCCAATTTTGTAATATTTATTCATTATTATCTTAACCCCTCTCCTCGCGGAGTAAAAATTCAGCCGTCCCATTCGCGCGCGACCTTTTCGCGCGCAAAATCGACGACCTTGATAGAAACGACCATAACTTGTAAACCACTACACGGATCATAAAAAGAAGAACTGTAAAATGATCGCATTGAAATTTGACATATAAAACATTATAACCTTATCTCGTAAATCAATTAAGATAATAATGGCGACAAATTACAAAACGCAAACGGCCCCCCATCGTGTCGTCATCACTGGACCAAGTGGACGCCTCTCATTTCAGTGTATTAAAACTTGCATCCCCAAAAGGACGCCTTTCATTTGAAGGGTTAATTGTTTCACGAGATAAGGTTATAATGTTTTATATGCCATATTTCAATGCGATCATTTTTCTCTTTATCTTTTTTAAATCCGTTTAGTGGTTTATAAGTTATGATCGTTTTTCTCAAGGCCGTTGACTCGCGTCGATTTTTTGCCCGAATATGTCGCGCGCAAAAGTGATAGGTGAGTTTTTACTTCGCGACAGGAGGGGTTAAAGTGTGTTATTTTTCGTAACAATCATGTATCCTCGGTTTTCCAGGACAAGTGTCACAATACTCACTGGTCTTCCTCCTCCCACCTTTACCTGCCTTTTAATGGCAGACTACACAGTCCCTCTGCGGACCTTTCTTTCATACATTTTTACTATGGCCTAAAATTATTCGAATAAAATAATGTGTATTTATTATTATAAAAAAAAAAATTGAAAAAAAAAAAAAAAATATTATTATAAAACAAAAAATGTAGCGAAATGCACAAACAATCAGAGCTAAATGCAAATTGATGAAGATATCTGCAAATGTTCCTACCCACATTTTATATACAATGCATGCTTTTAAATATTATTTTATTGTTCATGGCGCCGGTGCGGCGCCTTACGAGTGAAATTAATATTTTGTGCGGCGCCGTAGCGGCGCCTATCGAGTGCAAATGGTTAATTAATATGCAAGCACTAACACACCCTACAAACAAATTTTCGAGGGTTGAAAATATGCTGACATGAGTTTTATTGCCATGGCTGGCATTCTAAGGGTTAATTAGTTTCTATACAATGTTTTGGGGATACTAGATTCCAAAAGGATGATCAATTTTACTAAAAGGGTTATCTTTTGATTGAATGTACCTATTGGGCTCGATTGCGTTTCTTCGCGAAGTAACATTGGAAATTAGTCCGTGTGAACGAGACAGGGCAATACGCTAGAACAGAATGTGAGATGACCGGTTGTCGCTTTTTCGCCTTAAAACTGCTCGCCAAGGTCAAATCTTACACCGCACGAAATACGCTCGAATTTATTCGGACGAGTATAAGTTCGACAGGTAGTATTTATCGACGATTGTTCGTTTCCTATTCCGCTTTGAAGTATTGCTCTGTCTCGTTCGCTTGGACTAATTTCAGTTTTAGTTCACAAAGAAACGCAATCGGGCCTATTAAGTGTTAAGTATGAGGGGTGCACTAAAAGTTTCGGGAATCAAGGAAATGATAGAGAAAAATGAGTTGAAAATCTTTTTACGGTTTTCAATAGTATTTGCCGTGAAACCTAACTCACTATTCTATTTGATGAAAACAGCTATTATAACATTTATTCCACTCAGCAGTCGAGGCATTTCAAAAGGCCTTAATGATTTCTTCCAGTGTCAAAAATTGTTGATGAGAGGTACAAATATCACGTTTTTTGCTATGTGATTTTCTTGGATTCAAGTGTAATTTGACAGCTCAGCAGAGCTTCAAAATGTTTTTGGAGAGAATGCACCGAGCAAGACGACCATTTATAGCAGGTTTTCGAAATTCAAACATGGTCGTGTCAATCTTAGTAGTGAATTTCGTAAAGATTGCTTATTCATCGCTGTATGCAACAAAAACATTGATGCCGAGCGTCGTACGATCGAAACCGATAGGCACGTGACTAACCGTGAGATTTGGTATCCTCAGGCATAGCTATGAGTCGAGTATAACCAATCCTATACAAATATTGGGCTGTGAGAAAGGACAGGCATGTGAGCTACCGTGGAATTCGAGGATCCATAGGAAAAAGTAAAAGTCGGGTTCGATTAATCCTCTGTCAACATTGGGCTATGAGAAAGATGCGCTCGCGGTGGATCCTGCAAAATCTAATCGAGGCTTAAAAAAATGGGACGCGTCACTCGGTTCAATACCGCGCTTATCAGATTTAACGAAGAGAGTCAAAGTCGACGTGGAATATAGTAACGGGCGATGCAATACGGAGTTACAGCGACGACTACGAGACAAAGCAGTCGACGGATCGACCGTTCGCGTCTTCCCTCTATTATTTTCCTTTACCCTCCATCTAACGAGGATTCGAATCGGAGTATATATTTAAAAAAAGTTAACATAAGCGCGTCTAGAGAGCTTTTGAACCTGGCCCGAATTAGACGTTGCCGAATACGTGAATGCGATGTTTCGGTATGCTTTTGGCAGTTTACAAGCGCTAGCACTTTGTGTCTTATCCGAACGGGGAGCGTACGAGGAAAGAGCTTTTAGAGGACGGGCGAGGGGGGCAGAGGGGGCTACTCACTGTGCGCCAGCAGCTGGGCCAGCAGCGCCTCGCGGTCGTGCAGCTCGCGGCGCAGGGCGTCGGCGTGGCCGGGGGCCGCGGGGGCCGCGGGGGGCGCGGGGGGCGCGCCGGGGGCCGCGGGCGCCTCGGCCAGCCGCTGCAGGCGCCGGCAGTCGGCCTGCAGGCGCGCGCGGGCGGCCCGCTCCAGCCGCTCGCGCCGCTCGCAGGAGGCCACCAGCTCCTCGTGCGCGCGGTGCACGGCGCGCACCTCCTCCTCCAACTGCAACCGCCTCGCGTCATTCTCTCGCCGCCGCACGCCTCTCCATCGCCTCGCGCCCGAACCCAACCGATCGCTCTCCCGTCGAGGCGCCGTCGCCCGAAAGAACCTCGCCTCTCCACCGCGCCTTGGCCCGATTTAAAAGCGCCCGAGCGGGATTCATCGTTCGATTCACCGCTCGTCGCGGGAGGCGAGTTTCATTCCTTCGTAAATTGACGCAAACGGAGTGCATTTTTCCTCACATTACACCTATACGCAATGCCCGCTGTGCTATTTTATTGTTTTCGTCACAATCACTTTTTTAAAAAAAAAGTCATTAGAGTTGCAAGAAATCGACTAAATTTTACATAGTTATAATTCTTTATTTTTTAAATCCATTTAAAATCTTCTAAAGAAAGATAAAATATACAGGTGATTTTTAAATGACCGTCATCCAAGTAAGCAACTTTTAATAAAAAAATGTGGGAAAAACATTTTTTTTTAAAAATATTTCTTAAAAATAGTATAAAAAGCATCGAGCACAATGTGCTATCTGCTAGCCGTACGTTAAATATCACTAACGTTGTTTATTACCGATAACCCACCGCTAGATGGCACCGTGTACTCAAACTCTACTTCAACTTTTATTCAACAATCAGGTTCTTCAAATTAAAAAAAAAATTTTTTGTTCGTTTTTCCTATAATTTTTTAATAAATGTTACTTATTTGCTTTTACTTATTCACCTCCTTGAAGGATACCGGTTAATTAAAACTTAACCTGTATATACTTTACATCGAAACAGTTTTGTATCTTAAATTCGTCTTTTAGTTCTTGCTCCCTGTCTTCAGCCTTTTTTCAATCCTAGATTAATTTTTTTTCAACAATATAAAATTACTAAATTGAGTCATTCTTAAGTTGTCGAATTAACACGAATAAAAGGACTTGCTACAATCTAACAATTAAATATACTATACTAAATAGGTAGTCAATGCGACGGTCGATGACTAACCAGTAGTCAATCTATATGATAAAATAGTATTTCATTAAAACACTTTATCAATACGGTTAAAATATCTTAAACTTTGTAAAACTCCATAAGAATTTCTTGGACTTCTTCTCTTGCAAGTAAATGGAGCGCCTAGAACCGTACTATATAGAAATAAACGATAATCCGATCGAGATAGGAGAGATAAGAAGAGTGTGGAAGCTAGAGAGCAACTGCAGTAGAGAGAGACAGAGAGACAGTGAGACGCCTGGAGCAGGCGTCGATTATGCAAAAGAGAGGCGCCACTGGGGCGCAACGGATTGTAACCCGATATGTTGGAATTCACCGTATGGTACGACTGGTAGTTCTCTATATTCTTCTCTGCTCAAAGTTGGTTCTCTGCGCAAGATTGTTCGTTTTATTTCTTCGAGTTTATATTACGGAAAAGTAAGCTATCGTTGATAGCTGAAAGTAAACTGCTATGCCAGCACCTCTCGATGTGCAATGAAGTTTGGTGCTCAAGGGCGTTTACAGTCCCAGCCAGCATTAAGCCGAGAGCTCCACAGTAGCAATGACAATGAAAATAGAATAGGCCTAACATGGCTGAAAGGACGCAATTAAGTGAGGGGTTATAAAGAAGCAGATAAGACTTGCAAGGCAGAGATCGTCACATCCACCAATGGGACTGGTGCCTATGCTGCCATCAGCAGAGGAGTATACGAGGACCGCCTTGATATATAACAAACCCAAGGAGACAAACAATGAACTTGAACCGAAATGTGCCATTAGAAGCTTATACAAAGATATATGAGAAGTTTCCGCCTGAGACTTTCCAGGGTTAATTTGAGGAAAACAGTGAGCTCATGAAAATGGGCAAAAAATATTTGTTGGGAGCAAACTCCATGACTATCCAAAATTTTATGTTGATAACTTTAAAATCGGTCTAAATTCAGTGACATACATTTAGACCGACAGACAGTGAAGTCTCACCAAACATACATTCATTTCACTGCTTAATTCGTAAGAAAAGAAAAGTATTACCTTTTGAGTTTTAGCAATTTTCTGCCAAGCTTCGTCCAGCTGCGCTTTCAGCTGGGCATTCTCTTGGGCTAAACCGTCGAGCATTTCTGAGAAGCAGGTACCGTCATCGTCTAAATCAGTGCCAGCTTCCGAAGACCAGCTCGTACCTTCTGCTCCACCTGGTAGTGGTCTTACGCCAACACTAAAATTAAAATAGAATATAAGGAAGTTAAAATTAAACTGCTGTAGTGATTAATCTGCTTTGTTATGATTTATGTTACAATGTTGAGTGGTCTACTGTCGTTGGTGACTTAACTTGCCGACACGCATCTGCCTATTATGTCATCATTGTCACACAATTGCGGGCTTTGTAAGGTCTATTCCTAGAAGTAGGACTCCACTAATGTCTTCCATACTTGTCGATCTAAGCCCTCCTCATTCAGTCTGTCTGATTCCACCTATTTTAGAGGTGGAGAAACTCACAGTCCCAAATTCAGGTGAGGTTTCCATTAAAGTATTTTCCTGGTTCACTGTTTTTTATAAGGAGTTATTTATTTATTTAAGGGTTTATTTATTTATTTAATTAATTATATTTAACCTAACATAGATTATAACATAGGTGACACGTCACAGCGATGAAAATGTTGAATACGGTCTAAAGCATGACTGTTAATTGTGATTTACTCATAGAATCTAAGGTTAGATAATGTCTCTCAGTCGATGTTGATTGATTTGATTTTCATTCCAGTTTAGCCTAGCAAGTCATTGTTTCATTTGATCGCCAATTTCATATTGATTAATTTATCGAATCGGCCAGATAAACCAGCTGATAGAATAGCCATTTCGTACTATCACTCATCCTCATTGAACTTTCTGAATAATTTGTTTGAGACGTGAAATTTAAACCAATTAATTGAATTGTCTTCTATCTTCAAGAGAAACTACAAGCATCATCTGCGAGGACACAATTTTAAGCTGGAGAAAACGCGATTCCACATGAATCCCAGGAAACATTTCCTGACCAACCGGATTGTGGACCAGTGGAACAGTTTACCTGCCGAAGTGGTTGAAGCGAGTAATGTCAATATGTTCAAAAATAGACTAGACGGACACCTTAAACAGAAATTGTAGTTGTACTCAGTTTCATATTCAGACATATCAGCAATTTCATATTCAGACATATCAGCAATGCTGCCTGTCTGTAAATGTAATAATAATAATAATAATAATTGTAGGTATACCTGGAGAGATCTGGCTGCGAGCGCGACAGGCTGAGTTTCTCCTTGCTGAGCTTTCCTTTTATTCTGGCGTTTCCGCCCTGGGTAGCTTTGGCCTGGGGCGACTTGGATTTGGCGGCGTCGTAGGAGGCGTCTGTTTCGTTGCGCGTGGGCGTGCGCGAGTGAGCAGCCGAAGAGGAGGGCGAAGCGGCCGAGGAAACTGTCTCCCTGGGCGAGCGATTGGTAGGGCTCTGCGCTACTTCTTTGGCCAAGTGCTTCAGAACGGACGACTGATTGAGATAGTCGTCCGGTATCTCCGTGATTTCCTGTCAGAAGAATTTCCATTCATTAAATAACTGCTAAATTGAATGAGTCTCGCAATATAAAAATATCAGTACGTAGCTACATGACTAGTGGAACAATTGTCAGAGGATTAAAGAAACTTTGTCTCACTCAGCTCGACATAGTTTAGTGATACACGGATAATATACCTTCTATTCAATTCCACTGTAAGGAGTAGAATTGAATTCAATGCACTGATTTGAAGTCTGTCAGAGAATGCCTAAACACGCATGCTGGAAAAAGTGCTGACTTTTAAAAAGGTTTCATCTATTTAACTGCCCTACCTTTGGGTTGATATTCAAAAATTAGGTAAATCGATTTTTTAAATTAGATTTCTCAATACAAATATATTTTATAAATATACCAGACAAAATATATAGCGGTGTATATGAACTTTTTTATATATCGGTTTTATATAAATTTGTATATATATACATAAAATATACAAAAATGAAAGGCTGTCATTTTTCCGCATTAAAACTACCCACCAAATATAAAGCAGCCAAATCTAACACCGCATGAGATGTGTTCAAACTTATTCGGGCGTCTATAAGTCCGACAGGTAGTTTTGGTGCGGGAAAATCGACGATAGTTCATTTCATATTCCGTTCTAACGTGGAACTAAGTTCCTATTTTAGTTCACAAAGAAACACAATCGAGCCCATTTATCTAGTCTTATTTTATCATAAATTACAGCGATATAGTGATGACGGCTACCGGAGACAGCATAGCTAAACTGAAATGACAATTGTTAATAAAAAGTTCTTACAATGAAGACTATAAACAGAGAAGTCTGAGATCAGCCAGATAGATGAACATCAGGGTAGCAGCAGGAATGGAATGGCAGCGAATAACTTAACTTCTTTGCCACGGCCTACTCCAATGGGAGTTTGCAAAAAAGGGGCATTAGGTGCTGCTTACTCTATACGGAGTTTTAATATACAGTGAACAATAATGGCAATAAAAAATACTTTTTGTTCTTCACAGCAGTAACTTAACTAATCTTTTTGAGGCGGATGTTTCAAATTATAGAGAAATGTTTGATTTGCAAAAGTCATTAGCTTGGGGGATACCTATCATTAGCTTGGGGGATACCTTTCCAATGTCAATGAGGGAGATGCATTATTTCCTTCGTAACTTTTATATGAAAAATGTCATCTTCTTTAGGCACCCTATGACACCTGGGCACCTGGCGTCTTGCCCCCGGGATTTGGCGCCCCCCTTGTTCTTTACCTCTAACGTACTCTGATTGTACTCACTTGAACTCCTTGCTCCGGAGGACTCGTATAAATCCGATGTCCTCCAATGTCGACGTAGTTTCCGGTGGGTCTCGGCAGCGTAGGATGGTCTTTCATGGATCCGCCTACCGGCAGAGGGATGTTGCTGCTCTTTTTTATCATCTCCTGCTGAACAATCGATTGGTGATATGATGGCGCGTTTGTTGCGTGGCTTTGGCTTTCGTTGCTGCGATCTCGGATACCTGACAACCTGCAAATCATGAACGTTAAGAGACTAATATATGCAGAGAAGCAATAAATACAATGCTGTGATAAATTTCTAAGATGAAAAATTCGAAAAATGTGAAAACTACAGTGAAAAAAGAGTTATAATGAAATTTAAAAGCACTATAAATAGGATAAAATCGAATTTACCACGTGAAGTTTGTAGCAACCAATGTTTCGGCAATGTTGCAATCGCAGTTGTCCAAGGTAGACTCATCGCTCAGGACGTTTGCAACATCACAGAAATATCGGATGATACAAACTTCACGTGGTAAATTAGTTTTTATCCAAATCTCAAATTCTATGGCTTCGAAGGGGGAGTGAATGGATGTTAAGATGACGCTCACATGTGGCAAGACAGCTGTCCTTAACCTACCACAGCCGGTCGTTAGTCCGGAATCCACGCTCACCACCCAGAAGTGTAATAATAGTATATCGCTGGTGATCTGGCAGAAAGTCCTATCTATTTTTTTGTCAAATTCAGATTTTGGTGGTAATATGTCCTATATAATTTTTGCCACAATGTCAGGACAAAATCCAGACGACTTTATTCTAAAAATCTTCATAATTCGGGCAAATTCAAAAAGTCCTACTGGGAATACTATATATTCTTGTGCGGCAATCGGTCCTATCTCTCAGTTTTGTATGAGCGTTTGACACATAACCTGGTCATTATTAGGCAAGTGTTTAAAATACGAATCTAAATGTAAAGTATGGTGGATTCTTGTACATATTTTTGCTGTATCACTTAAGGATATTGATGGACAGCATATTTTAAAGTAAGTTTATACAAAATTATTTCTATTTTTGCTGTAAAAATCAGATTAAACCAATGACACAGATAGGACAATTCGCATGTTGAGAAATTCGTTCAGCTGCGAATAATTATGATTTAAGATAGGATTATTTGCTGCTATTCCATAAAATACAACATTCGATTATTTTTCACAGAACAATGCGTCGTCGAAAGAATATTAAAGGAATTGGTGAAAACACGTCGAAGAACAATAATTATGATAACATGGCAAGACCTATGCGGTCTAACAGACTTATCCAACTCGACCAAAATCGAGCCCTCCATGGGGTCGTCTAATTTACTTTCTTTTTGCCTTGCCATTTTTACATTTTTCATAATAAATTGTTTCAGATGACTGTACAAGATGACATCAATTTTATAAATGGGTGTCCATTCGTGCTGGAGCCAGAGGAACATGAAGAACCAAAGCCCACGTTGGTTGAATACATAGATTGTCAGTACGACAACTATCAAGATGTATCTTGTAATAACATTTGCTCCATTAACAACGCTGAACAAACGTATTCAAATGTTGCATAGGTCATAAAACAACTTTTTCAGGTGTATTCTTTAAATACTTCTATTACAACTTTTTATTATTTCAAACAAACATTTTTTAACAGCTAAATAATACAATACCAATTCAGCAAGGCACTGTGGTCCCTTGTATAATCATAAGTGGTGATACAGTCACTATGAAAGAGATCCCACTAATTGAAAACACAACGCAGCCTTATGGACATGAGACTCCAACATGTTCAACGTCTCCTAGCCGTTTTAACAATAATATTCGTAACACCAATACCGTAGAAGAAGGAAATGACTTAGATCCTAGCTATCATCTAACCGAAAAAACAAGAAGTTCATCTCGATCGTCTTTAAGCTCTGAAGATATAAGTAGGCTATACTTGGAGCCCTTGTTTTGAACCATCACTGATGTATAAAAACAGTTTTAAAAAAATGTGAACTTCTTTCTAACCAACCACTGATTAGAAAGAAGTTCATACAAATCCTTGAAAGTCAAAACATATCAATATTTCCAAACAAAAAGAACAATGCAACCTGTGTTGTAGTTATAAAACTGGACACATTACAGAAGAGGCGTGGCAAAGACACAAGAAAAAAACAGGATGCAAAGGCTGAAAAAGAAAAAGATAAAACTGAAGCTATAAACGGTTGACAAATTAGTCTGGAAATGGATTTCTAAGCAGTCAAGTTGGCACCATTCACGTTTGCTAATGCATTTTATTTTAAAACCAAGTTGGCGCGCCACAATTTCACTGTTTATAATGTTTCTACTAAAAAAGCAACTTGCTACTGGTTTTCTGAAGACCAAAATAAACAACTAGTAGCTTCTACTTTCGCATCGTGTAATATTGATTATTTAAACAGATACTGTATCACTGCTAATAAGAATCCCATCTTCATCTATTCTGAATCGCAAAATCGAAACGTAATGAGCAATGCCATTCTAAACTTTGCAATAGAGAACAACATTTAAGTTATGCAAAAATACCTAGAAGTGGGCCATATTCAATAGATGTGGACTCAGTACATAAATGTATTAAAAGAAAGCTAAAAAACCGCAAAATAAAACTTCCCAGTGACTATGTTAGTGTAACGAAATAATCGAGGCTCAAGCCATCTCCATACGAAGCAATCATGTTTGACTACAAGTTCTTCAAAAACTACACTAAGACTTTAAGATACCCATCGATACGTCCAGGAAGAAAGACAAATGACCCAACTGTGCTAGATATTAAATGTATCCTCTACGAACCTACCGGAACCTACACGGGAGCCATCAAAATGAAACTCTGCTTAACGACATCTCTTGAGTATCCACGTATCAAACGCAGTACTTGAGTATCCACCGTTGCATCAAGAACAATGTAGGATCGCAAAATCCAAATGGAAACATCTCCAGGAACTAAAAAATGTCTTTCCCGCTGACTGCCGCCATGTTTATGACAGCCTATCATAAGAATAAAAGAAGAAGAATAAAAAAAAACAATTCTCAATTCCTAAATGTCATATGAATATTTTTTACGCTGTATTAATAAGTATCATTATATATAATACATATTATTGTTAAGAGTAAAATGTCCTACCTTCATTATATATATATATATATATATATATTTTAAATATTATTACTAGATAGTACATTTTGTTACAAGCAATGGGTCCTATGTTCCTACATTTTTTATGTCATTTTATACTATCTTTCATAACTCTATTATAGGAATACTTTTTCAATTTCTAGTATATTTTTAAATAAACTGAAATAAAATAAAATTGTACGTGTTTTTTTTTAACATTGTGTGACCCTTAAGTTCAGAACTAAACAGTTTTACGTCTCTCCTGAAAAATGGACATTTTCGAGATAGGACTTTCTGCCAGATCACCAGCGATATGATGGGCTCGACTTCGGTCGGTGAATTCCATGGCAGCTCCGTTTGTATTTTATTTTATTTATTTATAATGTCAAACAATTGCGATAGTCTTCGATTTAAAAGCACGTCATAGATGCTATTGAATGATATATTCCAACAGCAAACAAGTAAATATATTAACAAGAATAAAAAACACAACTGCCATTACAGAAAGTGAACTATTGTATTTATTACGGTTTTTTATGTAATATTTGTAGTTTATATATTTATTCATATAGATACATGTATTTCCGGGATATACTCAATCAGAAATTTCATTTTACACTAAAAATGATGTATTTATGTTTCTTCTTCTTTTTTGATTTGATGGCTCCACCCAAAGAGGGTGATTTCTGCCAAGTGATCCCTTGAAATAGGAGGAAACTTATTTATGTTAGTGGACGTCACTGAAAAAAGTAAAACATCACTCCGTCGGAAACACAAAATCGAATAATAATTTAAGATATAGTGAAATACATATATACCTTTAACACAAAAACTCTATGAAGGAAAATTCAATAATTATTATTAAAGGGACATACTGTTGAGTTTAATAAATTTACAGATGATTTTGTATTTATGTTTAATTTATTGACATTTGGACATTTAGACAACTACTTACTTGATATTTGGAAAGTTAAAGTACCCTGACATTTGAAATGACATAACGATTTTATCTATACCACACACTTCTAAATCGATTCAATCGTTTGAAAGTTACGGTGGAATAAAGAAACGGAAAACATACAAAGAAGAACCCTGAACACATTCCACTCCTATTTTGTCGGGCAGTTGTATAAAAAAGACTCATTGTAAAACTGAGGATTAAAAATTGCCACATCTACCACCATAATGAGAAATGTCAGTTTTAAACTAGAAAAGAAAGAGGAAAGTCAGCTGTCATTTTCGTTTTGAGGGTAGTTTTGCGGCAATCGAGGTGTGAAATTTATGCTGTCCGTATTTTAAAAATACTAGATCACAATAAACTTTGCTTTGCATCTCCGGCTTCCAATGCCATTCCTACCTTTTACACTGCTTTCAGGGACATTTACTATTCCTGTTAAAATCACTGACGCATAAACAATAAATATAAAGGGAGCTGCCATAGTTGGGTCCATTATTAAATTATTATTACACTTCTGGGGGGTGAGTGGGTGGTTCCTGACTAACGACTAGCTGTCATAGGCTAAGGACAGCTCTCTTTCTGCAGACGAGCAATCACCTTACCACACATTCACCCCTCTTCAAAACCAAAAACAGACATCATTATTACCAACTTTTATTAACAACTTTATTACCACAACCACTGTATTTCAATTTACAGTGCTTAGTCATGACTCGACAGAGGTGTTAAGCATGTAATCTATGATGAGAAAATGGTACTTGAAATGATGAAAATGCTCACCTTCCAGTCCAGTTGTCCTCCTGACCAGCATTATGTATGATGAGGGTATTATACGAAGAAGATGAAACATCTAATGAACTGCGATTGCTATTCGGCCCTGCCACCGACTCTTTCAATGAGTTTCTGTTACTGCCTCCAGTTAAAGATTCCTAAATAATATAGCAATGTTAGTATTTTGTAACATAGTGCCAAGCGCTATTTCTGCAAAGATCGAGCTGGTGAAGAATTCTGGTGGGGAAAGTAAGAACTACGATTCTGTAGAGTTGGTTTCATGTTTCCCCTGATAGAGCGCGCGGGAGAGCCATCGCACTGTGTTGCCCTTAGTTATTGTTTACGAATCGCTCGAGGCAAGATAGTGTCAAGCGACAATGCGGTGAAACAATCCTGGTAGATCCTGTGTCCGGCGATTACAATTTACAGATGAACATGTCTTCAACGATGACTACCAGCCCTCATCTAACATCTGACGACTTCACAAGCAATTCGGACACCGAAACTTAAATAAATGTAAGTGGCGCTTGGCATTGTCTTCCACCTAACCTAAATGCCCAGTTTTGTCGCTTGGCATTTCAGCACTGTTCTTCATTCCTTTATTGGTATAACTTTGATCTTATATGTTTATTCCTATCTTCAATCTTATAAATTAGAGTAACACTCTTACCAATAAAATGATCTTATAACCGCGTTAAACCCTTGTTATTGTTATACCCGGTATAGCCGAGTTATAACGAAGTTGTAAAATCGTGACCAATAAAACAGTTGTAACGCGGTTATAACTACTCCCTGAAACCAAAGACAAGTCATATTTCTAGCATGGCAACGCCCACTTGGAAGCAGTGTGGCCAATTGAAGCGGCATGAAATGCACATGAAATGTCACTTTTTGTTGTCAGAAAGCCCGTGCCCATTGTTTTGTTACGCGAATGCTGATCGAAATAATAGTGGTATTTCCATCTCAATCGTGAACAGTTGCCGTCGACATTTTGCAGGTCAGCTCTCAGGATATCGATGATTCTTGCGGCGTATGGCTTAGTGAAAAGATATTTAGTTTTAAAATTGTAATCATCCAAATCGAACGGGTTGTATCGCAATTTGTAAATTTTTGGTCGCCTATCACGACGCATTTCGATTTCTTCCAATAAATCCAGATCGATCATATCATCCACGTCGTCAAAATCCATTATTAGGCTAAAACGCAGGATTTCACAGCAGTATAAAAGGCGTATCCTCGTCGTAACACGGTTATTACAACGAAAGCACACGATTCGCGAACGAGAAGCTTCACGTCCGCGGCTGTCAGTTTGAAACAGCTGTTACGCGGGTCGGCCATTTTTAAGTTAATACTCCGTTAAACCGCTGTTATACCTGGCCTAGGGGTGGTATAGCGGAGTTATAGTGCGGATGGAAATCCAGTACCACTATTCCATGCTTATACCCGAGATGATCAGTGGTGTAAGCTATACCGCGTTTATTCGTCACAGATTTTCTTATACCTAGTAATAACAGAGGTATAAATTTTACAACTCGTTTATTGGCAAGGCTGTAAGAGAATAACATTCTTATCTTCATTATTCATCAATAATTCCACTCTAAAATGCCATATAACTTAAAATTTCAATAAATTTTTGGTGCAACATAGTGCCAAGGGCCTGGACAAATAATTTTCAAAAATCTAAAAAAATACGAAAAATAGGCCTATGATGATATGTACAATTGCTTTCGAAACTGATGTAGCCTCTAAATCAAATTCCCGAATTTCAGGACTTGATCAAACTTTCAAATGCGTTTTTTTCGGAACTTGATTGCGCTTGGCATTATGTTACCTCCACTTCTTCATTTGCTTTCACACAGCCACTAACCAAATACCTCACTTTATCCTCTTTATTTTTCTTTGCGCAAAAATAATTAAAAATAGTATATTTTAACCATAACAGAACATATTGGCATATAAATTAGCTCTAAAATATTGCCTTGCCTTATCTTAAGAATAAAGCGTTTTATTATTATTAAATTAGTTTATTTTAAATTTAACTTCATTTTTTCTATGTGTACTGTACAACAACAATCAACAATTAAGTTATCAAACGGTCGACTGTAAGATATCGCTATAGTGATAAGCCTGGAGGCTGTGCTAATGGGGTGCCAAAACAGAAACAAGTCTAACAAACATTTGCAATAGGCTACCACGGATATCAAGTGTGGTTATTTATTCAGATCAGAGGCATTAGCAAGTAAGAGAAGGTGATGCTGACTAAAATTTAAATATACTTGAACTCTAAGCATCTTACAGTTCATAAATTAAAATAATAATTTATATCAATACACCAGCGGCATGAAAAACATAGGGCATCTCTTGAGGTTTCATTTTTAGTAGTAAAACTAAGAAATCTTATAATATTGGTCAGTAGATAATTTTGACAGCTGCAATTAAATTTTCTTCGATCAAGAAAGGTGAAAAGCGTGTTAATGCATTTAAAACATCTATTTCTTTGTCAATTGTCAATATCTTATTACAGTAGAACTCCAATTAATCGAATCAATTGGGACCGGAGCCTATTCGGATAGTAAAAAATTTGGATAATTGGTTTTTTTCCCAAAAAAGGATATATAAATGGGAGAAAAAACTAGTAAAAAAAACAGCCGTTACTTGCTTTAAAGATGAACAACCAAGCTTCTCAGCTAAGATCTGAGCTTTCTCCCGAGAATCAGACCCGAATTGGGTTTCCCATAGAACGCTGCTGCATAAACCACTTGAAAACAGAAAACAGCATCTTCTAAATCTTGTTTTGTTGCTGCCTTCATTGATTTTCTTGGAAAATTTCCATCTTCGTTTTCAAGCACTGATACGAAGTTGAAAAGGATAGATTTGCTCGTTTTCGTCTTAATTTTTTTCCGTCTCATTTTCGGATAATCAGCGATTCGGATAGTTAGAGTTCGGATAATTGGAGTTCTACAGTATTTCAATGTCTGATGACATAAACAAACTAATATCTCCTGAATCACTTGGATGAAACTACTGATGTTGACTTGTTAGTTATATTAACTCAACTTATGCACATCATTCTGTATGGCCACTCTGACAAGATATGTGAAGATTTCCTATTTTGTGGATGAAGATATTTCATGCTGTGAATTCTTAATCTACTGGATGGATTTCCACTCCCTATGATATAACAGTATCTTGCTATTCGCTAAATGTTAAGCATAGCGAATGTCACTTTCGCTATAACCAAAACGGTAAGATGTAACTCAAATTCGTTATAATTCTGCTAGGATTTTAGACAAAGCAGGAAAGAGACGGCTCTCTACTCACTAATAGTAGGAAAGAATCAGATAGAAGTCTGTTTCAAACTGTCAAACTTGCAGAGATTGTGTTGCTTTCAGCAGTTATGAAAATTATAGATTCCATTTAAAGGTTCCAATGATCCAAAAGTAGTCATTTCCAATTAGAAAGTCGATTTTTACCTATTGACAGCGATGCGATAACAGTTATTCATTTGTTCATGCCTGCATTCAGTGCACTACTCTCCCAAAAACTGAGGATTCCCACTTTCGGAATCGACCGCCTCGATTAATTAGGTAGTTTTATTAAAAAATTATACAATCTTATCACCGCTGGCCCGATTAGGGCGGAGTTAGCGTCTGCTATATTTTGACAGTTCTTGTCGTTAAATTGGCCCATGACTGTAAACTAAAATTACAATACGATATCTACCTTCAGTGAATTACGATTTGTGCCGTCTTGCAGATTTTCCTGTCCTTGTGGCTCCACTCTGGCTGTGTGCCTTATGACATATCTGTCTTCATTTGAGAGGTTCTCATTCGAAGTAGAAATATCCGTTTCACTTCCGGATAAACTCTGAGGGAAACTGCCTGGAACTAACATAATAATAATAGAAATCACTCACTGTTTCTTTGCAACAATAGGGATTTTCAGAAAAAAAAACAAAATTTTATTCCTTTCCAAAAGCTATACGGATCTCACAAACTGTTGACAGTGGGGATAACATTTATTTATTTATTTCATAAGCAAATCAACATAACAGTTTATACCAATCCATTGATATGCAATATACACATAAATATTAAAAAATAATAGAATTCTTACAAGTACATGTTTAAATAAGCATTAAATACAAATACAGGCATTAAGACTAGAAAAACTTACAAACTTACAGTACATAAAGAGTGAAGTGCGTAAAACTTTTTACAGGTGGTACTAGCGGCGACTACCCTAAAAGGTGTGGAGTGATCACGTACCGCCCAAAAGAGCATCAGTAAGAAGTTCAATGTATGTGTATGCGTGCAAATAACATTTGTGTGTAAGTATGTGTTTGTTAATGCATTTGATTAACAAAATTGAAATGCAATTCCGTTAGTTTTATCCCAGCGGAAAATGGTGACCCAGCCGAGAATCCAACCCGGAACCCTACTATTCAAGATAAGGCAACCTAACCACTATGCCAACGGGGCCGAGTGTATGTCTGGACTCCAGAGATGCTGAAATTTTATTTAATGTTTTTTAGCATTTGATCAAACAGATCAGATCAGATCTGACAGGTAATTTTTAAATCACCCAGGAACCTCAAGAGGTAATGGATCACTGATGCAATCTCATATGTCATGCTGACAGAATACAACTTCACCAAATCCTTTAAGTTATTTATTTATTTATATCGCTTATTAATAATCAACATTACAGAAAACCAATGCATTAAATAGTAGTTACTTGAACAATATCATCAAGCACCTATACAAAGTAGTGTCGCATTAGTTATCCGATATGAATAAATAATTAATCGCCTGTAATTTAAACCGACGAGGGTTGGGGGAAAAATATCTAAATCTGGTGCCATAAAGGTTATTCAAGCGTCGAAAAGCAAACACCAACGAATTCCACCTTGTAAGGTTAGTGTGTGAGAATCGCTCCACGAAAAGATCAAGCACAAAGATAATTATTAGGCAAAAAAGATCCACCTTAGCTAGCAAGCATATTGTTATTGGTGCGGGTGAACCTGCCATCTCAGGATATTATAAATACGGCAGATACGCTGCTTAAGAGCGCGAGCACCTGCACTACCCACCTAGGGCCCGTCTGAGGGCACCCCCACCTTATCTAGCAGTTTACGAGTTGTCAATTGATGAGAGTGAACCCGCCACCACAGGATGTTATAACGACTGTTATTGTCTTTTCACCCTGGAGTGATTACAATCACTTGATGGACAAATACAATCAAAGGTGCTGGCAAACCAGTGGGGCTTCTCCACCGCCTGACTACTTTATTCAAGATGGATTCCTCCTTCTACTAGAAAGGATGCAGTTCAAAGTCACTTACGGGAACCTATACCTGACGTTTGAGTTAATTCGTATTCGTATTTATTGCAACCAAGTGGCGCCCTTTGCCCGCCTGTATCACTTGGTCGGAACAAATATTTTTTTACCTGTGGGGCATTATAGACCCCTTCCTCCCTTCAACCCCCGTCACTATCAGTGGCACTTATATAAAAATAATCTTAGCTGTGGCAAATTACACAATAATGTTGGCCACTGCTGCCTTACAAGCTTGAAATAAGTTACAGATAACAGACTCATGGTTCCTTGACGTTTAACTGGGTGTCGATAAAACTCCCAGGCACAAGAAGCGGTTATTCCATAATCCCAGTTTTGGGACAAGGGACAGCACGACTTCCAAAACGGATCACTTATCAGGTACCTATACAGATAGGATAAAAATAAATGAGAAAACAGGAAATGGTGTATTTCGACTGTAGTTCAGTCATCAAGGCACTGGTAATGACACCATCATAGTCTTTAGACCACTTAATTACTGTACTTGATTCACTAAGAAAAGAATAAAGCTTGAGCCCGTTTTACCTCAGCAGGACGGGCAACAGAAAAACAGATCTGATGAGCCGATGTAACAATTAACTGATGCTCTTATCAATAAGAACGAACATAGGCGCCGTCCTATTTTGACGTCAGCATGTCGAGCGAGGGAGATATTTCACAAACCTCAATAAACAAGCACGTCTGAAAATAGCTCGCATTTACTACACTGGTCGAAATCGTAAACAAATAAAGGCCGTGCGTAAATCGCGGCAGCGCATTTAATATCAAAATTATTAACATACCTGTCTGTTTCTGGGCTCTTTGCACATTATTCGTGAAAGGCAAAAACCTTCCAGTCGGTCTCAGCGAACTCATCACGGGAGGATCGAACGATAAGCGCAATTTTATTGTTGCGTATATTAGTCACAATAATCATCATTTCCCCTCCAACTCGTCACTCCGTATCTGCAACGAGGAATTTTGAAACCATTTCGGAAGCGCATTCCATTCCGATGACCAAAATAAACAAGTAAAATAAAAAAAAAGGCCACACGACAAATGTCAAAACTTTTGAAAGAACTTTAGCACAATTCGCATTCTTTTCACTCACTGGAAATACAATCATACGATTTAGAATCCGCACCGCGGCATATAATCAAAAGGATACGACGTCGCAAAAAAAACTAATTAATATAAAAGTTGCACATAAACTAAAAACTTAAAATTAAATTATCCGCGCGCGAGCGCGATTGTAAAAACAAAATGGCGAGCCGCGGCGACCTATAAACAAAAGCCATAGGCAAAAAAGAGTTAACCAAAAAAGTTATCGTTTTTTTTTTCTTTATTAAAATATAAAAAAAAATGAATGTATACACATCTTGACTTTACTATATTTTTTATTAATTTATCATATACGGCAGCATATGGCGATTGTGTATTAACGCGGAGCCATTCCTTTCTAACGTCAACAAATAAACGTCAAATTACGTTCATTCAATAGGTTAAGAAGCGAGCGCATGCGTGATTTGATTGACGAAGGCTGTGCGTAAATGCCGCAATGGTCTTATGCTGTCTGCCTAAAAGAGTTTTTTCCTTTACGCATCCGAGTTCACTGAGCGTGGCCATTTTCTCGTTCGATAAAATGTTCGCACTTTCTTGTTGGATTTTGTTTACTGTTTAAATTATCCAATATTATTATGGCGAATAGTTCCAGTTCCGATTCTGACAGCTCATCATCGAGCTCGTCCTCCAGCACAGATAGCGAAGATGATCGGTTCGTTTAACATTTTGATTTATTTCATTCAAAACGTTATTTATACAGTTTTGGATTAGCATCGCACCACACCGGCGAACTAGAAGCCTTAAAGCGGTTTTACACGACACATACTTTTGTCTGGGCAGACATCTATGCAGACTTTTGTCAGCACAGACTGTAAACCAAAAGGGTATAAACACAAAGTCCGATAAGCAAGACTTCCTTCGCAAGTCTGCGCAAATAAAATCCGTACATACACACATGGTGCAATGCCTGCGTAGACTAGCGTGTTGTGCAGACATTTTCTAACAATGCGGACAGTCATTTAACATATGCATAGACATCTAAAATAGCATCCACACGAGCTCTGACATCCACTAGATCCACACAAACCCTGCTCAGCCAGCGGACTTATAACCCTACCTTTTCGCTCATGTGACGTAACAGAAAAATAGCTGACGATACTGTAATAATATGCACAGGTAGTTGAGTTGTAGAATTAGAAGTACCTTAGGCTGAATCAGTAAATTTAATGACATTAAGACTTCATATAGTGAGAGCATGTCATCTTTAAAAATACACGAGACAAAGTTACGGAGCTTATAAGATACGGTGGTGTTCCAAATTTAAAACTGCAATATCGGTAGAAACCTCCTCGCGCGACATGAACTCCCAATACTTCAAATTAGGTTTGAAGTAGATTTGGATGGATTTTAAGGGGGCGATTCGATGTGTTGTGCTGGATTTTCCCAATTTTAGCAATAATTTTATTTGTCCAAAAAATATATTAAAAAAAAATATACATTTTTAGCCTTTGGCAAAATTGAGACGGATGCATTGTTTGTGTGGAAAGCACATTGCTATCTCCTTCCATTTTACTAGCTCCATGAGGTGGCTACAGAGACATTTTTTCCAACAAGTTTATAACAATCTTCTTTTAACTGAAAACGTCGATCAAGTGTTTCCTTGAATGTAAAATGAAATGTTTGTTGCATTTGTATGTAATATATTATTTTACCTAATTTAAAAGAAAAATGTTTTTAAAATTTAAAAGAAATTTGCAAAGGAAGGGTTCTACAATTTCGACCAAGAGA
Organism: Micropterix aruncella; assembly: GCA_944548615.1. Taxonomy (NCBI): domain Eukaryota; kingdom Metazoa; phylum Arthropoda; class Insecta; order Lepidoptera; family Micropterigidae; genus Micropterix; species Micropterix aruncella. Next base: position 18,852,456 of record OX155955.1, on the reverse strand, counting down.
CAGTTACGTTTTTCGCAAAGGGGTTATGTGGAATGCCTCTTCCCTGCTATTCTCTTTTATAATGTTGTCTGGCAATGGTAAGATTTCTAGAAAATAAACTGTTTCTTTTTGACAATTTCTGACCTATGGCTTATTGATGAGTTTGTTCATTCATCCATCTCCTGAACCACTGCAGGTCGCACCTGAATCTCAGATTACAAATTGAATGACAGACTTAAAAGTCTCAAAGAAAAATGGTTAACGGCAAACGACTCAGTATGGTCTCAAACGGGTTTCCTGCTTGTTATTGTACTATTTACTTTTTAATCTATTTCCATAAATCTTTAGAGTTTTTATGCCCTGGCTGGTACTAATTTCACGCGTGGCTGGTACTAGTGGGCGAGCAAGCCAGCAAGCTAGTGCCAGCATTGCCGTATATAAAGTTTGAATCTTCATTAAGATCCTATTTGGACGACTATTTAACCAGTTGTAAAATGTACAATCGGAAAATCTACCAATTAGATCGTAAATCAAACAAAACTAGTTATATAGCATTTTATTTCTTTTAAAAATCCTGGTATGTGTTGAAACAGGTAGGTATATTTAGACTGTTGTTAAATATCATTTAAACATTCCTGGCAATTCACATCTGCCTATGCCTGCTCTAACCGCCACTGCGATAAATCAAATATCAGAATAAATTTGCTAAAAGTACTTAAATGGTCTCTTATAAGATCACGCTGCATGGTTTTATTTCCAACCTTGTTTAAATTAATAGGCGTATAACTTTGGGTGTATTCAAACATAAAATATCTGAATGTTTCTTAGAAGATGGAAAGAGGGATCGTATCCCAGTATAAACACCGCTTATTTTACATTTACAGACGGAAAACTAAAAATCGCAACACTGGTTCGAATAAAGAAGCAACACACAAAATTAAAGATGATAGAAAGGACTCCAAAGCGCTATCATCGAGCCGTGCAACAAAGCCTGAGATTCAGCAGAGATCGCGCAGAGAAATATCACAGAGTCCTCAGCGCAGAGAAATTCGGAGACACAGTCCTCAAGCTAGGGAATCGAATCGCTCGAAGATACAAAAAAAAGACTACAAAAAAGACAGATCACAGAGTCCTCAGCGGAGAGAAATTCGGAGACACAGTCCTCAAACGAGGGATTCGGATCGCTCCAAGATAGCAAAAGACAGCTACGAAAAAGAAAGATCAAGGAGTCCTCAGCGCAAAGAAATTCGGAGACACAGTCCTCAAACGAGGGATTCGGATCGCTCCAAGATACCAAAAGACAGCTACGAAAAAGAAAGATCACAAAGTCCTCAACGCAGAGAATTTCGGAGAAACAGTCCTCAAGCGAGGGCATCGGATCGTTCGAAGATACAAAAAGACAGCTACGGAAAAGAAAGATCACGGAGTCCTAAATTGAGGGAATCTGACCGCTCGAAGATACAAAAAGGCAACTACGAAAAAGAAAGATCACGAAGTCCTCAGCGTAGAGAAATTCGGAGACACAGTCCTCAAGCGAGGGAATCGGTTCGCTCCAAGATACCAAAAGACAGCTACGAAAAAGGAAGATCACAAAGTCCTCAGCGCAGAGAAATTCGGAGACACAGTCCACAAATGAGGGAATCGGATCGCTCAAAGATACAAAAAGGCAGTTATGAAAAGGGTCATCAAAGTGCTGGTAGAAAATCAGAGAAGCGTTCTGATGATCGTAAATCAGAGAGAGGGCCAAAATCGCCAACGGTGGAACGCCGCAGATCACCGCCTAAACAGTATAGTAGACATTCACCGAGGAAACAAGAGGAAAAAATTAAACAAGAGGACAAGAGCCATAAATCAGAGAAAGATAAAAATGTAGAGAGGTGGCCTCATGACAAATATGATGAAAACAACAGGGGAGGCGCCTATCGAGGTAAATCCTCGTATCGAGAGAATAACAGCGGTGTTATTGGTAAGATTTTTTTTCTATAAGTATACTATTGGGTCCTTACCTATGTAGTTACTGTTTTTTCACACTGGCCACTTAGAACTTAGATAACTTGGACGCAAAATCTCAGTATTTTGCGAGATCTCGCAGATTTCAGAATGTATTTTTTAAAATTTATAATAATTTTGATTATTTCTATTGCAACTTGGTAAAGTTACATTGTATGCGAGAAGTAATGAAAAAAAATATGTTTTTTTAATCATTTATTATAAAAAAATAGGAAATATTTTGAAAGTAAGTTCTTAAAAAACACAACACATCTAGAGTTTCGTCAGCCAATCGACTTCGGATGCTGCATGTCAGATATCCAGCGGCAGAAAATGCCCATTCTGCCTCGACACTTGTCGATACCTCTGATAACAGGCATTGGTAGGCAAACAGATATTGTGCTTTTGTCCCGCGTGATTTAAAGAGATTATAAAATAGTCAGATATATAGTCTGTCCGAACACTCCTGGCATGCGGAGTTATAAAACGTAGGAACGTAGTAGCGTAATTTCTTTTCTGATAAGTTTATCAATTCAATGGCCGGACGAACCAGCTGCTCGCGATGGACGTTCTTGTGGGCAGGCTTAAAATCCATTTTATTAAGAGAGAGAGATGCCTCATTGAGAGAGAGAGAGAGAGAGAGAGAGAGATGTGTGTTTGCGGTTGCGGCTGCTAAAGATAGAGGCAAGTTATCATCATCATCACTTTTGTTCGCTGGGTCTACTACAACTACTGCATCTGCAGATGTAGACGGACAAGTAAGTCTACTATTCGTTTGAGAAAAATAGTCATTTCGGTTATGTCCATATAATCGCTTGTTTATTTTTCTTTTGATCAAAGATTTTGGTGGAAATTTTGCAAATCTTGCAAGATCGCGCGTGATTTTGCATGCAAGATTAATCTTGCAAAATCAGTGCGAGATCTTGTATTTCGAGATCTCGGTATACCGAGATTGCATTCCCTAGTCACGTTTTTTTCTAACGCGCGGCTAACACGCCGTACGTTAAAAAAGTGTGCCTTGGGCAAGAAACCTTATCCTTTTCAAAACTTTATTATTGCATATTCAAATACTGACATCATTTTTTTTGCAGATCCCATGGAGCAACTGCAGAAATCACTGAAAAACGATTGGGCTTCCAGTTCACAGGATTCTAAAGCAGTTTGGCCAGCTCGTGGAGTTGGAGGAGGTAAAATTAAAATTATTAATAATTTTTAGTCTGCAATGCGTACCTAAAAGCAAATGTCCATAGATTGTGATTGTACGATTATTCTTTTAACCCTTGGAGTAAATGGGTATTTTCATAGATGCATCTGTCTCTTTTGCAGGATTTTCGGCGACATCGACTTAAAGTACTATAACTACGAAACTACTACACCAATCATAAAAAGAACAACTGCACAATGATTGCATTGAAATTTCGAATATAGAATATTGAAATATCATTTTGTAAAACAATTAGATAATTATGAATAAATATGAGAACGTCAAAGAAGTGAAAAAAACGCGCGACCAGATTTGGTCGACTCGTACTCAACGGATAATTGTTTCGCGACCAGATTTGGTTGACTCATACTCAACGGGTTAAATGAAAAGAGAAGATGAAATTTTTTTAAATATCAAAAAGAACATATTGGTTTTATTTGCCTGGTTATGTTATTTTATAGAGATATTTTATATAGATATCTTTTCTGTTATCGTTTAAATAGACCCTTGAGAAACCATATTGCGTACTGAACATATATTTTAATATATAACATTCATTAAAGAAATCATCACTAAAAAGAAAACTTCTTTGGTTACAAACATATAATTCTTTATCTAAGGCTTTTTTATACATGAATATTTTAAATCTATTTTTAGGAAGCGTTTATTTAAAAAAAAAATGTATTTCAACAAAACATGAACTATTTCCACTGTAAAGTTATTTGCACCATATAATAGCGTTTATCTAGATATAGAATGGTATATTTCATACTGCACTCAAAATTCTATTTATTTATTTATTTATTTAATTTAATTTAACAACGCATTTACAATAAATATGCATCGCTAATATTCATGTCAATATTAAATAGGTATTAAAAATTATTAAAATAAAAATACATAAGCATTATCACATAAGTGCTGCTGCTGCCCAACTAAGTGCCAGGACTTGTTCCAGGGCAGCGAGCTCTCTAGATTTGTATTAACATATATTTGGCAATTTATAAAAAAAGAAGCGAAAAAAAAACATATTAATATATATTACATCACCATTACAAATTAAAGCTAATAAACAAAACCGGAAATATTAAAAAATAGAATACAAAAAAAATAATCGTATTAAATAGAATAAAAAAAAAAAACAAATAATATTAAACAATAATAACCAAAATTTATGAATAAGCAATAGTAATAAAAATGTCAGCGAAAATAATAAATATAATAATAATAAGAGTTGTCAAGGATAAAATTTAATGATTGAAACTGTCTGGGTATATTAATTTATGGATATTTTGCCGGGCGTCATGTTTCAACCAGGAGTCAATTTTGGCTTTAAAATAAGACTTAGGCATATACAATCTATACTATTATTATTATTATTACTTTTACAAACAGGCAGCATAATTGCTGATATGTCTGAATATAAAACTGAGTACAATTACAATTTTTGTTTAAGGTGTCCGTCTAATCTATTTTTGAATATGTTGACACTACTCTCTTCAACCACTTCAGCAGCTAAACTGTTCCACTTGTCCACAATCCGGTTGGTCAGGAAATGTTTTCTGGGATTCATGTGGAATCATGTTTTCTCCAGCTTAAAGCTAAATATGAAACTGGAGTAGATCAAAAGTAGGATAGGATCACTATTTTTATATACTTAAGTTCTATATCTTTAATTAGTTATGCTACTATAGCTACCTACTTATGAGGTTAGATGTAAACCGCATGATTTATTTAAAACTTTTTATCAACCACGAGATCGGCTTTCGTTTCTTTCAGCTGTTGATTTTGTTAATTTTTTGCTAATAAACTATGATTTTGTGTGTTCCACAATTTTGTGTGTTGCAAAATTTCCATGTCAGTTGCAATGCAAACCTTGCTTTTTTGAAATAAAAAAAATTGTGTTGAGGATCTACGAGCAGGAAAAGGAAGTGGCATAGATGATCCATCGCATAAGAATTTATAGCAACTCAGAGATAACAAAGTATTGGAAGAAGGATATCTTTTGTTTGGTGACCAGCATGGTCGCCTTTGTTTTCAAAAAACTCCTTTCGCATTGGCAATAAACATTCAGTAATTTGGTTTGTCTAACTACACTAGGACAATATACTAGACACATCCTATTATATAAGAGGCATGTTAGAAAAATGAAGGATGCTCAATTTTTAAAAAATCGAAAAGGCAATATATTTTTGAAAAATTTACAAATTCATGTCCGTACATCAATTACCATTTTTCGACGCAGTCGCCTTCTTTCTCAATGCACTTTGTGAGGCAAAGGATGAACCTTCATTAAAAAAGTCTCCCGCCAACTCTTTGGCTCATTGTTTGATGGCACTCTGGATCTCATCATCAATCGAAAATCTTTTCCTACCCATAAACGTCTACAGAGGCGAAAAGAAATAAATGGTTCTTTTCTGTTTCGAAAGATTCCAAAAAAACAAATCGTTTCTTCAATCTTATTCACGCTGTCATCAGGTAGGATTGATGGGCACTCTCTTTGTTTCTTCTACACATTAATACTCAGAATCAAGAGTTTTCACACAGACAAATGAGCAAGCATTACGAGTAGAAACTCATAAGACGTTGACCTTGAATGCAGTGTTCCCATCTTTTTTCATAAAAATCCTGTAAGTTGTAGAAGCTTACCTTTGCCAGTACCTTTACTTTCTATGTATGTCTCGTAATTAATTCAATCTGTATCAAAGTAGAATCCTCGAACCCTAACCACTGTCTCGCGGTCAGGTTTAGGTCTCTGAGAAAAGTTTGCACATGAGTAAGCACATAAGAAAAGTTTAGGTCTCATTTAAATTTTTGCTTTTTGTGGATTGAGACATTTTATAGTCAAATAAATACGTAAAATAAAATGCCGCTATTTTCATTGTTTCGCGAAGACTTCAATGTTAAAGCTGCTTGGCTGAACTAGAATACGTTTGTAGGCGAGGAGGTCTCGGTTCAACGGAAAGTGCGTGGACGAGCAGAAAACTGTCTTGTCAGCTTACAGATACAAACACCTGCATAAAATACAACACTTCCTTACAGCCAGCGAAAGTTTATCTTTATAATGCCACTGATCAAAGGCCTATTTGTTATCGCAAACTGCTTACTGGGTCGCAATGGATTTAACCCCTCAAGCGGCGGGTGTAAATCTTGGCAGTAATCTGTCATTTCTGAGAGTTGAAGGTCAAAAATATAGCACTTTAGAAAAACGATCATAAGAAAGAAACTACTTGATGGATCATGAAAAGAAGAATTGTAGAATGATCGCATTGAAATTTGAAATAAAATACATTAAAACCTCATTTTGTAAAACAATTAGATAATTATGAATAATTATTAGAAAGTTGGAGAACTGAAAAAACATAGTTATTCAGCGATATCGACGTTTTATCTCTAAATACGAAACCCTATCTAGAAATTGTAAACACATTTGTGTACGTTATTACATGCTTTACCAAATCTATTAGTTCGTTCCGAACAGAAGCTACATAATATCCGAAGAGAAGCACAGATCCGAGCAATGGCAGCACTCGACTAAGTGCCCCCAGAATTTATTATATTAGGAATTATATTAGGAATTCTAGACTGTGAGAAGCGCGACTGAATAATCGTACAATACAGAATTTATCCGTCTTTCTCACACATATCTAACAGGGGGTGGTTGCACTGTGATTTCGGTGTAAATTCAGTTCGTTGAGAGCGCGGTTTGTCGCGCCACGCTCGTACCCGTTTTCGGACGATACTGAGCATTGACTACAATACGTCGTACCCGATTCGGGACGTTACTGTCTTGAGGGGTTAAAACGGATTTTCAATTTTGCTTTTATTTTTTCTGTTACGAATCGAAAGATCTCATTTCGAATTCAGCGAGCATAGCTAATCCAATAACCAAGAAAGCCAACACAGACAATACAGCGTTTAATATATTTTTTTTTGTGCAGGATTAGGATCGGGTAAATTAGTACCAGCAGGACAGTACAAATCGCAAGAAGATGAATTCTTCGATAATCGAAGGGAAGAAAGAGAACGCATCGGCAGTATAGGTGTCTCAGCCGTTTGGGGCAAATCACCTACTAGGATTAAGTAAGTGAATATATTTGTTACTTAATGTGATTCATATAGAAAATGTTCTATAAATCGGACCCAGTTTACTTATTGTCGTTGCGTCTTTAAAAACGGCTATGTGCATTTCGTCGTTCTATATGTAAGGCCTCGTACATGCCAACAAGCAAACTTCTTGAGGCATGAAAAAAACTGAATAACTTCGTTTACGAGTGGTTTTTTTAATTGTGCAAATGGGACAGAAATTTAAAAAAATATTAGTTTACTCTGCTAACGATTGAAAAGAGTTAAGTTGTTTGAGATGAATCACTACTAAGCGCGTAAGAGCTATCACCGCATGAAATAATCAACTCATGCCTACGAGATGCTACTGTAATGACAATTACAAGAAAACTATGCAATTTGAGCCCTTGGGACATGAACAGAACGATCCAGAGTGTGATTTTTACAGCAACAACAATAAAAAACGCAAATTCGAATGTTGGTTTGTTTGTTTCTTTCTACTCTTTATTGTGAAATATCACAATGGGTGGGTTTATTGTCATACGACAATCTCTTACAACCAACCCTATTATGAAGTGTTTATATGTATGTGTGCTTGTAGCATGAGTGTTAGTGTGTGTCGTGTTATTGCATTCGCTCGACAGGATTGAAAATGCAATTCCGTTAATTTTATCCCAACGGAAAATGGTGACCCAGCCGGGAATCGAACCCAGAACCTTACAATGTAAGATCAGGCAACCTAACCACTATGCCACTGGGAATAAATGGCGCATGCGAAATTTCACATAAAGATTGATAATTTTTATGTTGTTGACCATTCTAGAAGTATTTTTTTTTGCTCTATCATTCTTGAAAATCCGTTCTGTGATATTTCCAGTTTTGGAGATGCAAATACAGCTTGGAGTTTTAGCTCTGAAAAGCTCAGTTAAATAACGCCACAGCACTTAACGTGGCGGATTTTAGTTTTGTATGGTACTGTGCTATGCCAGCTGGAGCATTCATCATGTGGCAATGCACATTGTAGCACAAAGGGGATTTCGGTAGCTAAGTCAGTGAGTCCATTTCGATGGCTAAAATTAAAATGATAATGGTTTCTTGTCGTTCCTGTATATAACAAAAAAAAAAGATTGCAGTTTTTGCAGGCGTTGCGTTGTTATGTTGAAATTAAGTAATTTCCTCACACCTATTTATATAAGCATTGCGGAAAATTCATGCTTATTACACGACTGCCCAACAAAATGGAGTGTAATGTGTTCAGGGTTCATCTATGTATGTTTTCCGTTTCATTATTCCAACATAACTTCTAAACGCTTCAGAATTGTTATGTCCTCCCGAGTGTCCTGTCTAAATAGTTGTCTAAATGTCCAAATGTCAATAAATTAACATAAATATATTGTGGTTAGTGTCAAATAAATAGTCTGATTGAGTACATTTCGTAAATATGTATGTATCTATATGGATCAATACATAAACTACAAATCCATATATATAAAACAAAGTCGGGTTTGTTCGAACACTTATAACTCGAGAACGACTAAACCGATTTCCATGGTTTTTGATTTGTTGTATTTGTCTCCGTCCCGAATAGCAGAATAATTATTAAAAACAAAAATTGGAAAATTGACAAAAAATTTAAATAAAAGAAAGAACTATTTTCCCATACGAAATGTAAATCCGTGTTTTTCTCATGGTCAGTTGTACGTGGCATGTTCACGTGTCGGCAAATCATCCGCTTTATTTGTTCTTGCGCCTGATAAAAAAACAAAAAATGACTTATATCACAAGGTGCTTCAATGAAGAGAATTAAACCGAGTGCATCCCATGCTGCACAATATGTAAATAGTTTACTTCAATCATGTCTTGCTAACACGCGATTGATATACTTAATTTTTGTACTTTTATATTTCTTTTTGTGTTATTATCTTAATAAAGTAGTAAACTTAATATTTATTTTGTATTCATTGTATTACTTTTATAAAATCATAAATTAATTTCAGCTAATCTGTAACACGACATTCATTGACTGTTAGACAGTACAAAGTTCGCCGGGTCAGCTAGTATTTCATAAAAAAACCGTAATAAAAATTGCTCTTGTGGGAGTTGTTTTTTTTATTCCTTTTAATATATTTACTTGTTTAAAATTTGCAGTTCGGATAATGAGGGTCCTGTAAAAAAGCTCACGCACAACGGCAAGGAAAAAAAGAAGAAGAAAAAATCGAAAGATGTCAAGAAAGAATTGAGAAAGCTGAAGAAAAAATTGAAAAAGGCCAAAAAGTTGAGGAAGAAAGCAAAAAGTAAGAAAGCGAAAGACACATCCGGCGAATCCGATGAAGAAATTTGGGTCGAAAGAGGAAGTAAGTGGTTAATTATTTCGTATCGTATTCGCTTGAAGTTTTACCGCACTGCTGATATTACTTTCCTGGCCCGCCAACCGACGAGGAGTGAAAGTATTGTGAATGCCCATTTTTTTTGAGATGGACGGAAATATCTTTTTTCAGAATAAGAAATATTGGACTCGGAGACTTGACATTCGGTACACGAATGCTTCGTTGGGTCGAAATCACATTGTGAAATTTTGTGTTGAATATCTTGTATACGAGCTACACTAATAATATTTAAATTCCTTCATATATTTTAATCAAATATTAACCCCGAGTCACTCGAGGCCGTCGCGAAATGGAGCCCGAACGGGTTCGTTCGCCGGCCGAGAGAGGACGCTTGTTGATTTTTTTAATGAAATGATTATTCAGATAAACTTATCTTGTATTATACGCAGAAGAGCACGAGTTCTCGGTTCCGGCCACAGTGAAGAATGGATCGGCCCACGAGAGCGATGGGGAGGGGAGCGAGGAGGAGGAGGGGGAGGGGGAGATGGGCCCGAGCCAGAAGCGACAGGTGAGTCTGGCGCGGAAGGACTTTGGGCGGGCTTTGCTGCCCGGGGAGGGGGCGGCAATGGCGGCCTTTGTACAAGACGGCAAGCGCATCCCCAGGAGAGGTGAAATTGGCCTCACTTCGGACGAGATCGCCAGCTACGAGTCCGTCGGATACGTCATGAGCGGAAGCAGGTACGTCTCATTTTAAAACCCAGCTTAAATTGGAACTTCAGGGTCCCAGTCACTTATTTCAATGGCGCGTCGTATGTAAACCGCCCCTTGCTATAACCTCCGATGTTGTAAATCACATCGTTGGATATTATTCACATCAGACGGCTCTGCATACATAAAACCGTCGATTATACAGTTATACCAATGCCATAGTTCATTTTGGCAACTCTTCTGCGCCGGTGAAGTGCATCATTGTCTGGCAAAACTAAACATTTTTGGCTATCTATAATAACGTTGATAATGAATGTTTCTTTCTATTAATTGGACTACTGAACGTAAGAGAAAATTAATAAATGTTTGGAACAATGAGTGCCACCTATGCACTACGTTTCATAGTAAAATCCAAGCTGCAAAAACGCGGTGCGTCATTAAGCAATCTAATACTTTATATAATCAATAATAAAACATTTTTTTTTATTTTTAACTATTAATTTTACAATAAGGGCAATCTTCCCAGATAGAGTAAAAAAATATATCCAGATGGAGAGCTGTGCATCCGAGACTTCAATGATAAAACTAAATTATACTTTCATTATTAATTGTTGATTCTACAATAAGGGTAATCTACCGAGATAGAGTAAAAGGCTATATTGGGACGGAGAACTGTGCATCCGAGACTATCAGAAAAGTGATGCTGCTTATAGGCCAGTCAACCTCCAGAATCCAATCGGAAACTTTCTAAATTATTGAGAATGGTTTCAGAGTTTAATGTTTTTTTTTTGCATTTTGAGCCGTCCCGCTCGAACTGTATTGAGGGTTTGGATCCCAGGGTACTGTTAAACCCTTGTTGGCACGAACCACTGAAAGGCTAATTACCCCGCGAATAACAGCAACGACTTCGCCATAGTGGTAGGCATACCGACCCTGGTCTAAAGCCTACTTGCAGCCAGCTAAAATGTCTAGATGTGCATTATTACAGAGGGGACATGAACTATCCTTTGAATAGTTCCAGCAAGCAAGGTTGCTGGGGTCTGGAAGTGTATACTGAAAGGCATTTAAATGAAATTTCAGCATATCTGGAGTCCAGTCATATAACATTATCTTTCAGTGCATTGGAAAAGTCACCAACTTTTGTCCAATCATTCTAACATTAGAGGCTATCGGCATGAGTCATTTATTATAATTTTTTTTTGTTGTTTGGGGCTTTTCTAAAGTTTTTATGAGCCTTGTAACACTGCGACCATTGCTGATCTATTGTGTTCGCCACCTACTATAGTTCTGCGCTAAGCCTCGTGTCATTTAAGAACCGCAACATACTTTTGGCGCCAGATTGTTTTACCTCCTCAGGTTGGATGTAATGACCACCCAAGTGGGTGTATCTTTTACGCATCAGAGGGCCACACTCGCACATGAGGTGCAGGGGAGTTTCCTCTGCCCCTTGGCAGAACCTGCACATTTTCGTGTCCCGGAGCTTGAGGTTGAACATGTGTTTGTTCAGGCCACAATGCCCAGTGAGCGCCCTCACCAGTATGTGTTCCTTTTTAGCGATAAGGCCTCACGGGCAGTCTTACGGTCGTAAGCCTTAATTATGTTCCAGTGGTTGACGGCATGAGTCATACGGTCATGAGTCATACTCTTAACTTCCTCAGAAGTGACCTTCTTGAGGTCCACATCGCTCATGGTTGTATTGCCACAACCCAGTCCAGCAAGGAAGTCTATGCAGGCTTGTAAATCATTTGATTCACTACAGTAACTTACTGCGTGCTTCAATACTCCCTGAACTCGAAACCTATTATTGTGCATGACCTGTAATTGCGCAAAATGTGTAATTTACTAGTTTACCGCTATAATTATTAGAGGTTATACATACAACTCTATGCAAACCATTGTTTTATTTTATTCTAATATTCAACTTCATTACAGGCATCGAAGAATGGAAGCTGTGCGAATCCGAAAGGAAAATCAGATCTACTCAGCCGATGAAAAAAGAGCACTCGCAATGTTCAGCAAGGAAGAAAGGACGAAAAGGGAAAACATTATATTGTCACAATTCCGCGAAATGGTCAGTGCTAAATTAGCTGGCGACAAAGAAAAAAACTAATGTTTTATTCCATTAGATACGTAATAATTAATTCATCATTAAAACCAATTATTTAAAGAAACATTTATTTATTTCACATATTTTTACTCTCAAGATATAAAAATAAAATTTTTGAGTACATTTATCTTTATACGAATATAATTTGTACTCTTCTAGAGATATTATAAAAATATATCCGGCATCGTTCCAAACTTAACATCATTTTACAAGGCAACTATTGAGAAATAAATTTGCCAATTACCATTAACTTTACGGTAGTGACTAGTTTGAAAGTAAATATGAACCGAAATGCAGTAACTGAAAACAGTGATAAAACAAAATCAATGAATCGTTTGATTCTCGTAGAGTTTTAACCTTTCCCTGCATAATTCTAATTCTTTCTCTGTCGCTTTCAACTTGCTCCTATACTCTTCAGTCTCATTTTTCGCTATTTTGAGCATTTGCTTCAATTCGTCGAAAGTCATGTTATTGCAGCTCAAATCGTCGGTGACGAGATCCTCGTAATTTAACCTATTTTCCATATGCGGTGATGTTTGCAAGATTTCCCCAGTATTTTCGTCAAGGCTCATCTTTGGCATGATAAGTTTTCCTAAATGATTTTTATTTATAACAATTTTCATTCCTGCTGGTAATTTGTTATTCTTCAGTTGGATAAATTGCTGTTTAGGTTTTGTGATTTGTTGTAGGTTATTCGTTTTGAATGATTTATTTATGTTGAAGCTTGAACCAATGTTGTTATTGATCATAGTAGGTTTGAGGGGGGTGATCTTTGCTATTTTGGCCTTCGGCGGAGAAAACACAAACTGTCCCGGTTTTGAAATTTGAATAAAGTTCATTCCCACTCCCGTTGACATTTCAGTTTTAACTGCACTAACTGGAACTTTTTGAAATTGTTGTTTATTTTGATTAGTTAAAGCCATAAATTGACTGCTGCTCAACGTGTACACTTTGCTGCCTTTCAACCGGTTTGATGGTAAGACAACGGGTTTCTTTTTGATCTGCATTGGTTTTGGTTTTGTGTCCTGGAGCATTAATTTACCAGCATCTGAAATCAAGAGAAACATACGTATAAAATACGCTCGACAAGTGATTGCAAAGTGTTCTAGAAATAGTAATAACCTGATAACACTATGGTTCTTCCGCTTTGTAAAGCTGTGGTGACAGTGTTTGATGTATCGGCCGGGAGCATTGTGATTCCGTGATCTCTTAATAATTGCAAAGTCGCCTCATTTGAGTTATCGGTAGTTTTTGGCAACAACTGTGCCAGACTTGCATGTACATCATTTTCACTAGAATCCAGCTCTAAGGGTTTATCGTTTCCGTTGGTAAGCACCTCATCATCTAAAAAGAAATTTCAATCAGAAAAAACCACATGATATCTCATACAATGTTATATTCCACTTTCTCCAGTTGATTACAGTATTTTCTTTCATCTCAGAACCAAATTGAGAGACGTCACGAATCCTAACGGCTTGCATATGACCGCTACTCCACCTATGCCACAGTCTACCAAACAGTAGGTTTGGTAGAATGAGCTGTGCATGACTGAAAATGTTTACACATTGTTTTTTTTATGACAAGACCGATGATTTAGAATGTTCCAGAATGTTCTAGAATATTCTAGAATGCTCCAGGTTCCAGGAGAAGGGGGGAGGGGGGGGGGGAATCCAGGCAACGTTGGGTGACATTTCAGCTAATTTTAATCAAAATTATTTTAAAAACCTGAACAGATATTTTTGTTTTGAATGCAGTTTACTTTTGGTTATAAATCATAGGTCTTCTTTAACCGGGTGCGACTAACCATGCTTGAAAATAGTGCGAGTCTGGAGTCTTTACCATTTTTAGAATTTCTATAGAATATTGCCAATTTTAAGAATTTCTTCAGGGGTAAGTTTTAGCTACAGCAGACTAGTTCTAGCTAGAACAAAGGTTTCCTGTAATCCTTCATTTCACCATCATCATTGTCACACTCACCTCTCTCATCCATTATTTGTTCGAATTGATCGGCCGAAATAGTGTCATGGCGTGACTCCTCAACTTGCTCCACTAATTCCTGGCATTTTTGCTTACTCAGAGCCACAATCTGCATCTTTTCAACCAGATCCGGTTTTTCATTTTCTGCCGCTATTGATAAAGGTGTTTTGTTGAATTTGCTAACGAGCGTAGGGTTTGCGCCATACTCCAACAGGAGATGGGCGCATCTATCGTGATCTCTCTCCACCGCCCAATGAAGTGGAGTCATCTTGAGCTGCAAGTTTACAATTGAGATATTAACGGTCAATACGGAATCCATGAGTTCAATGCATTGTTTCATGAGACAACTAGACCCAGGCCCGGACTGGCCATACGGGCAGATCGGGCAAATGCCCGATGGGTCGGAGTCGACGGCGCGGTGGTTCTATCGTCGCCATATTGCCATGCATGCGCACGCGCGAACGGTGTGGCAGCGCAGGGTTGGCGCGGGAGCGGTGCGGGGCGGCGCGGGCCGGGCTGGAGCCAGTGCATGCCAGTGCCAGTGCGACGGGGAGAGGCGAGCTGTATGCACGCAAATCCAGGCACGAACGAGACCGCATCGACCGCTTCGAAAAAGCCGAAGGAGTGTTTGTTGACAAATATTTTTATTCATTCATCTACTTCTAATGCAGTGGTGGTAACTGAAGAAGCAACTGTCAAATCACCTCCTGAATGTAACAAAGAGTTAATCAGTCAGGAACAGCAACTCGAACAACCTCTAGTTGAAGTGGAACTTCAATATGAACAGCATGGGCATGCCCCTCATTATTCTGCAAATGACGCTAATAGGGAACTAAATGAAAATGTAAATTCTTCATTTAATTATTTTGCACATCCTGAAAACGATCAGCTGGATCTTTTTTCAAATGTCGTCCCACGCAAGACATTATTGATCCTGTGTTACAGAAAGCTGTAAACCGTAAAGACGGAACCAATCGCAAGTGGCTGACCTACAGCAGTGAACAGTGTGCTTTGTTCTGTTCAGTTTGCCTAGCATTTAATGCAACTTCTAATACCAGCTCAAGCTCTTTTTTACTAGGAATGCAAGATAAGAGACATGTTCACATCAGAGTAAAGGAACACGAAAAAACTGAAACGCATCGTGCTTGTGCATTTTGAGGTCCAATAAAAGACGTTCAAAGTTTAATTTTTGTTAACTTGGGTTGTCGACTACAGCGGACGAGCCCGTCACCACAGGAAGTTTTAACGATTAGTCGTTCTATCTCCCTGTAGTGAACGTAGAAGACTTGGGGACAAAACAGTCCACCATCTAGCTACGTCACAAGCCCGTAAAAGGCCAACGCCTTAACCGCAAGATAGCCAGGAATGTTACCTGGCGGGCCGACACTCACGCCCTTACTTCCAATTGTGACCAGATTACTCCAGTCTCTCGATTGGTACGAGTTCGAGGTCGCTTGCGCGGTCCTCTCCCTTACGAAGCGGTGAAACGGTGTATACCGAATCTATCGCGGACCACAGCGTCCTTTGACCGGCTGTTTACCCAGGATCGGATGGCCGATGGTCGTTTCGTTTAATTTTTGTCAATCTAATGTCCTTACATCGAGCACAAGTGCGGAAAAGGAGAAATTTTCCAGAGAATAATAGACATTGTGAAGTTCATTGGGAAACGCGGATTAAGTTATAGAGGTGACCAACTGGAAGCAGCATATAGTCTCCAGGACATTACTGTAGACCACGGCAACTTTTTTGAACTCGTGGTTCTCCTCAGCAAATATTATATCCATCTGAAAGATCACTTGAAAGAGTGCATTGACAAAAATAAAACACTTCATGGTTTGCCAAATGGGGGTAAAGAAGAGGATCATTATTAACGTTTTTGTCAAAAACAACTATTAATAAAATTATCCTAGCAGTCGGTGAACTTATATGTAAGAATATTTGTCTGGAGGTACGAGCAGCTGGTATGTTTTCTTTGCAAGTAGATACCACTCAGGATATTACGTGCAAAGACCAATGATCAATTATAATACGCTACGTGACAGATGCTCGTGTACATGAAAGACTTCTCGCTGTCGTAGAAAGTGAATCGTCAACTGGAAAGGATATGTTTTCCTTGATTGATGCAGTTTTAAAGTCTGTAAATGTAGATATAAAAAGATGCATCGGTAATTCAACGGACGGGGCAGCAAGTATGCAAGGCCAATACAACGGATTTTCTTCACCGCTATCAAAAGAGTCTCCAGGTCAAATTCACGTTTGGTGCTGATTCACGTCAAATTCACGCACATGTACTGAATTTAGTATTAGGAGAAACTACTAAGTCGGTTATTGAAAGTGCATTATTGTTTAGTTTGTTGAATGACTTTGCAGTATTCCTTCGCGAATCGTATCCACACATGGATGTTTGGGAAAAAACTAAAGAGGACGGCAACACGAAAAGACTCTCAACTATTGGCGAAACACGTTGGTGGTCAAAAGATACGGCCGTCAAGAAAATTTTTGGGTCATTTTCAAATTCAGACTCGTTTTTGTATGTAACATTGATCATGGCATTGGCAAGAATACAACAAAATGTGCACTTTAAGCCAGAAGTGCGTGTGAAAGCGAAAGCATACATAGAATCGATACTCAAATACGAAACGATAATTACATCCAAAACGTTTTTAAAAATATTTGAAGTAACTACACCTCTCTCGAAATACCTTCAAACGGCCGGTTTACATATATTGAAAGCTCAAAATATGGTTTCACAATCGAGTTCGCAACTGAAAAAAATAGTCAGAGACTTCGACACAGTAGAAACGACAACAAATAATTTTGTGGCATGGGGTAATGAAAAGTTGGATAAAGTTGAAGACTATGGTTATAGAAGTTCAATCAAATGTCCCTGAGAAAAGACATAGAAAAAAGAAATCTATGCCAGGCGAGTTGGTACAGGATGAAAGTGTCCGCGATGCACGCACTTCATATAAAGTAGGAGTTCATAACATTATTTTTGATACAGTTACTGCGAGCATGGATCACCGATTTCTTGCAAATAAACAGTTATATTCTGATTTTTCTTACCTCGATTCAAAGCGTTTCCCCGAAATAAGAAAAAATGGTCTTTAACCTGGTGAACTCGAAGAATTAAGTAGACACTTGACGAAATTTGATGAAAAAGCCACTAGCGAAAATTTTCGGATTGAATTGGAAAATATGACGTTGCATTGGGATAATTTTAAAAATTCAGAATTGGAAGATTATAAGATCATTGTAGAAGATAATGATAATGAAGGTACCGTAGAAACGACGTTGGATAACCAAGATAATGACACTTTCAAAGCATGTGAGATACGTAGTGCATGTAAAAATTGTTCGATTTGCTGTTTCAAAAATTTACATAGATTTAATCTATTGAGCAGTGCCTATAAGTCTATTGCACTAGGCTATAAATTTCTTCTTACATTACCATTAAGCCAGGCATGTGAAAGGAGTTTTTCTACCTTAAAAATTATAAAAAATCGTATGAGGAGCAGTAGTTTGTCTCCTCAAAATTTAAATTCGTTCATGTTGATGGCGGTAGAAAAAGGTCTCTTAATGAATCTAGACTCTGACGAAATAATAGACTAAGTAGCCGAAAGCAGTGAGCTTCTCCAGAAGTCAGTAACTTACATACTTTGATAGATTAGAAACATTTGTCTTTAATAATAATAAATATAAATAGTATCAAAATATATATGTACTAGGTTTTTTTTCTAAGGGGCCGTCCGGCTGCAAAACGCCCGGGCCGATTTTATGTCCCAGTCCGGCCCTGACTAGACCTGTCGACTACAACGGGCAAAAACGTCACCTTAGGAAGTCTTAACGATATTGATCGTTATTGATCAAAAGCGCAGAAGACTTGGACGAAACAGTCCACCGTCTAGTTACGCCACACGTAAGAGACCAACGCAAACTGCAAGATAACCAGGTTTATCACCCAGAGGACACGACACCCTTACTACCAGTTGCAACCAGATTACTCCGATCTCCTAACTGGTTATGGGTTCGAGTTCGCTTGCGCGGTCCTCTCCCTTACGTAGCGGTGAAACGGTGTCTACTGAATCTATCGTGGACCACGGTGTCCTTTATCCGGCTTTCACCCGGAATCGGGTAGCCGATTGGTCATTTCAAGAGCAGTCGCCGTAACTACTCCCGCTCTATAGGAGACATTACTGTTTCCAGACTTCCCCGACTGTCAGTCAGAGTGCACAATCGATTGGTTGACGCTGCACTGTGCGCAAACCGTCTAGGAGTCTGACAGATAGTATTAGTAAACTAAAAGTCTGACAGATAGTATTAGTATCATTTTAATCAGCGCATAGTTACGTTCCACTTAAACATTGAGTCGTCGCCGTAAGCCGATGGAGATGACCTACAGCCTGCCTTGGCCAAAAGTATTAGATCATGGTTTATGAAATATTTTTTTAAGTATGTAATTATAATAATGATTATTTTATATTGTAGATACCATATCTCGGCAATCGACCATCGCTTCATATCCCAGCAGTAATCGACAGACATTTTCGTGTCCTTCGTAAGCGGCGATATGTAATGCTGTTCGATCCACTTTAGTTTTGATATCTTTATTAATGCCTGCTCGCAGAAGGACGTCGCATGTATCGACATGATCGTTTGTTGCAGCCAGGTGTAAAGGACTCGTTCCTAGCTGAAATGAAAAAAACAAACAAAATGATAATTAAATATATGGAGTTCTACTTCCACTGTGGAGCTGTCAAGTATAGTTTTTTAAACGAATTAAATACTCAACAGTGATCTTCTACCTCAACTTAAGATACAAATCTTCGAACGGAGTCGACTGTCTTGCGCATAACACGGAGATCCAACTGTACATTCTGAGTAGACAATGCTATTTTAAAAATGGCAGGTAGATGAGAATCGTCAATCGCTTGCCGTCGTATCCCCTTTATACCTTCGCAGGCTGAAGATTCTGCTCAGTATGCGAATGTGGCTTCGAGGAAGGCGTTCGTAACCAAATGAAGGGTTACGGGGAATAATGATCAATGTCATTATTCACTCTATTTTTGCCAGTTGCCTGACAAAAATAGATGCCTTGCTAATTTCTGGCCCTCGTAAGGCCTGAATTTATAACAATTATCTAACGCCACATTTGTCATGGCCCTTTCTCATTTACGATTTTACCAAAACCCACTATCCCGTCTAGATGAGCTGGTGACAGCTAGTTTAAAATCCTGGTTGTCCTTGGCTAAACCAGCTGACCCCTCGACTCTCTTCAGGTCCAAACAAAATTTTGGGCTAGCGCTAAAACTGCCCTCTCTGCTCTACGCCAACTCCAGAATAAACAAAAATTCGTTTCTGTGCAATTCCAAAGATCCGGCAATATCGAAGCACGTAATAAGTGGCCGTAGTGATTCAAGTGATCTACAAGCCCGCGTAGACTTCCACAAAATTATTTTGCTAAAAATACTTTTACTTTTGAGAAAAATATTTTTTTTCTGTAAACGTTTCTAAAAAAAAAATTTTTTAATTACTCCTCAGAAAAAAGCGAAAACTTTAATATTTGAAACCAAAACAATATTTAAGTGTTTAAAAATATATACCTCAGAGAAAAGAAAGCGAATGCGTGGAAAAGTCATTGGCCTTGATCAGTATTTTCCATCACAGTTCCTCCTCAGCGTCAACCGGAGGGTTATCGAAGTACCCTACCTCTGGACCTGAGGGAAAGAATAATTAAGTTCCGCACGTGAACCTTGATCATTCTTTCCCATCACTTGTTTTCTTCTCCCTTCATTTAAGGGTAGGCTATGATCTTTCTTTCCGAACTAGATTGATGAGGAACATTAATCGATTCATTTAAGAACAAGCCACAACCAAGCAGTACCTACTTACATTTTGAAAAAAAATGACATTATTATTATTATTATTATTATTTATTCTGGACAGGCAGCTTTTCTGATACGTCCAGATCAGATCATGTAAAGCTAAACAATATTATATAAACAATATTAACAAGTTTTTAGGTACAAATCGAGTCTGTTTTTAAATTGATTGACAGAGATTGCACTTCACTTCAAATGGTATTTTATTCCACATGTCCACCACTCTATTTGGCAGAACGTTCTTAAGAGGATTAGATTTAAATTTTGTACGGTTGAGTTTTTTTGTTGTGACCTCGAAGATTTGTGTTGACATTGAATTTGTAAATATTCTCCAGTGCAGGTACATCGTAATAATGTGTTAGAATTTTATATGTCTCAATCAGGTCCCCTCTTTGTCTTCTTTGTTTGAATGTAGTAATTTCAAGCGCTCTTCATAATTCCTATTCTTTAGGCCCACTGGCATTTTGGTTGCCCTTCGCTGAACCTTTTCCAGAATATCTACATCTTTGCAAAAGTAAGGGTTTCAGATATGATAGCCATACTCAAGAATAGGTCTCACATAATTATGCCTTGTAGATTTTGATAAAAACCTCTTTTGACAGATGTTGGAAAGCCTTTCTTATTAGATACAGAGTAGAGTTGGCTCTTTTAGCAATTGCAATTATGTGTTTCTCCCATTTGAGATCATCAGTAGGTAATTGTTATTCCAAGATCTCGTACTTCCCCTGAACAGTTCATATTTCTTTAAGGCTTATAATGCACTGAGGTCCATGGCTCTGGATCTATGCCTGCGAAGCCAGAACGTTACTAGAGAATGTATGGAGGTGCACGCACTGGGCGGCTAGGCTCCGCTGGCTCCAGGAGCCGGCAGCACGCGCACACGATACAAGCGTCCAAAATGGGAGCCACTAGCTGCCCGAATGTATGAGGCTCCCTATGTGTGCCGCGGAAAAACACGCGGAGCCGGTTCCGCAGCCAGTTGTATACCGCTGACACTGAGCAGCGAATCTGGCCGCCTAATCTGGCACCCTCTTTTTTCTGACTCCGCAGCCATGGCTCCGGAGCCGTGGTTGCTACTAAATGTCATATTAACATTCAATTCCTTAATTTTTACTCTTCCCTACCAAACATAAAATTCAGCTGTCTATGAAAATCCATTTTAAGTCACATTAATAAACCCATCTTAATCTGACTGACCAAGTTTATTTGTCTCAATGAACTCAAAATATGAGAATTAACGCTTATTGTTTTGTACTGACTAACCATTGATCCTCTTACACGATTCATTTTGTTTGTTTGTTTATACTCTTTATTGTGAAAATGTCACAATGGGCGGGTTTATTGCCATATGACGATCTCTTACAACCAACCCTACTATGAAGTGTTATATGTATGTGTGCAAGTAACATGTCTGTAAGTGTGTCTTGTTATTGCATTCGATCGACAGAATTGAAAATGTAATTCTGGTAATTTGATCCCAACGGAAAATGGTGACCCAACCGGGAATTGAACCCGGGACCTATAAATAAAATACAAACGGAGCTGCCATGGAATTCACCGACCAAAAATCGGGCCCATCATATATAATTATTATACTTCTGGGAGGTGAAGGGTGGATTCCGGACTAACGACCGGCGGTGGTAGGTTTAGGACAGCTGTCTTGCCACATGTGAGCGTTCACCTTACCACCCATTCACTCCCTCTTCGAAGCCATAGAATTTGAGATGCAGAAATCGCGGTTTTAGATAATTTTTCTAGAAAGGAGTTGATTATTTTCCTGGAGAGACCAAGATCTTTAAAAAGGTGAAACAAAGATTTAGCTGGCAGGCCACGAGCGCCTACTTCCACCGCGTGAAGGTGAACAGTGAAGCCATTCCGGGTGACGGCATTTGCGAGGTCATGGTATTTATTTAATTTGTACTCGTGGTCTTTTGGGATATTTGATTCCCATGGAACAGTTAATTCTACGATAAGGACCATCTTCAGAGATAGAGAGTAAAGAGTTATATCTGGACGCAGGGCTGTGCATCCGAGACTTTCAGGGAATGTATACTGCTTAGAGACCGAATCGACCTCCATAATCCAATCTGAAGCTTTCTCGATTGGAAACTGTATTGGGGGTTTGGAGGATACTGTGGAACCCTTGTTGGCACGGGCCACTGAGAGGCTAAGTACCTCGCGAATAACAGCAAGGACTTTGTCGTGGCGGTAAGTGTACCGTCCTTGATCCAAGGCCACCTTGCACCAGCTAGAATATGTCTAGCTGTGCAAGGGGTGTTGCCACGTAAGATCAGGTCAGATCAAGACAATGTAAGATCAGGTTGTCCGTACAATCCATAAAATCTTATTAATACACTCACCCAGTCTGAATGGAACGGCGCCCCCTTGGCCATCAACTCTATCACCGCTTTTGTGTCTCCGTCTCGAGCGCAGTGCAGAAGTTTCTTCCCCATATCGAGAACGGAAGACGGTTGTATCCTCGGGCTTCTCAGCTGGACCTGTGGTTTTCCAGAATGAACCAGCGTAAGTTTGGTTCGGCTAGTTTACGGATACTTCGACGTTAACAGTATTTGTTGAGGTTTACAGTATCGCTGCCCTTAAATGTCATCCTAAGGCTGTGCAGTTTCGAGGGTAAAGTTAGAGTGAAAAGCTGAAGAGGGCCTGAATACATGCATGACATCTTGAATATGAAAGAATCAAGAATCCCTAATCTTGAATATGAAAGGATTCAACGACAACAATAATTTTCATTATGGTACCTAGTGCTTTAATAAAAGCACTATAGTACAGGCCAAAGGAACGTTCTGGTGAGGCAATAAATCATTAGGCCGGCCCGCTCCTTTTAACACCTGCTTGTAGGGATGCGCAGATTATCTATCAGATTATTATATTATTGAAATTGAGCATCTAAACTTTTGTCGGGTCACTTTTCAGTTCGTCAACATGTTGTTGTGACAAAATGTTATGTATAAAGCACCGATTCTGCATGTTAGTATCACCCTTCAACTTCAATAGCTCCAGGTTAGAAAATATGGTCTCCATTGCTCAACTGATAGGCAAGTAATGATATTTTATCCGCGCAGCATTTCATGATATACATATGTGGGACTCATTATTACAAAATGCCACGATAACATTTTACTAATGACTGTTTAGAAATTAATAATGACCTATGATATGCCATGCTATGATAATCAGTTATCTATTAAGTACTCATTTAATAACTCACATCACATAATTATGTAATTATTTGATTACTCTAATTCTAAAATAATACTTAAACCGAAAATATTAATAAATATAGCAATCGTACGATAATAAATGCAGATGTTTCATCGAGCAAGCGTAATTCATCGATAAGCAATATCGACGTTAGCCGCATCCTTGTTGACAGCTCAGTTTATTACCCCATCGGAACGTTCCTTTGGCCCGTACTTTAGGTGCCTACATTCTGAGATTATAACAAAGGTGTAACAAAAATATTGACTTTGGAATGCGTCCCCATCAAATTTTCACATTTCTTTTTAGAAAACATATTCCAAGTAATAGGATATTCCTTATATATTTATTTATTATTGGAACCTTTTTCATTTATCAAAAAAAACACCCATCATGCTAATTCTGATAGGAAAAGCCTTGGACACTTGAAGTTAGCAATATTTCGAGACTTCAAATTTCCATACCATATGCGCAATAATATTCGATCCGGAAAACCTAACCTACTCTCAAAAAAATGTTTATGAAGCTTTTAAAAAAAAGTAACCTAAGCCACCGTCATTTAGGTGTTTAAAAATCTTAAAATATAAAACTTAACTTAACCTACGGTGGTTTATATGCAAACTGTAAATGTCTATATTTCGCTTATTTATTGAGGCCGAATAAAGATTAGGTATTTATTATGTATTGCTACCAGTTCTACATTGTTGATTTTTTGTCGCCTGACTATTTTCACGATGCTGATTCCGAAACTGCAATAATACTTTGTCGGAGTGTAGGAATCAGGCTCTCAGAAAATTATTGTCTATGGACGGCAAATGGATATTACTTGGCAAAAATATATAGTACTTATTTATGCATTCATTTTTATATAGATTTAAATAAAAAAAACATTTGCGAGTTAGGTTTTTCATCATTACCTAAATAATCATAATTAAAAGTAGAATACCTATTGGTAAAACAACGTCATATCAGTCAATTCTTCTAAATTGGGTATGTCATCTTTGGCAAAGATGCGACGTAAAATATCCTCGGATGGTATAAATTCTGAACAACTTTTTGCGCAATGTAATTTCAAAAAATGTATTTTAAAAATCTAAGCAAAATTGATCCGCATAGGCGTATAAAGAAATTATAGTACTTTTGCGAACTATCTTGATCTTGCGATAGTATATAGTACATGGCATGAAATTATAGTACAAATACTAAAATCATAGTACGAATTCCAACCGTGGCTCAGACTTAATAAATAAGAGATATAGGCATTTAAAGAAGTGTCAAACGCGAACACCTACATTTTGGTAGGTTAAGTTAGTTATTGTTTTTAAACAATTCATAAACACATATTTGTAAGTAGGTTAGGTTTTTTAAACCATCATAAAAAGTAATTAAAAAATAATAATAAAAAAAAAAAACAAAAAAAACCAAAGCGACTTTTTTTACACGTATAATTAATATGATCGAATTTAGTAAGTCTCCGTTTTTTTTTTTTTTTAAATAGGCGAGGTAGCAATACCAAATATATTCCAAAGATTATTGCAGTTTTGGAATCAGCGAGTTGACTATAGTCGGTAACGTTAGAACATCAACAATGTAGAATAGGTTGCAAAATTACTTTAATACTTTATCCACCAAGCAAAATTTTATTTCAAATTTTGTAGGATTATCACATATTTTGAAAGTGTAATTCATTTTGAATCACTTTCTCATTCATTCTTTCAATTTTGAATCGCTGGGTATTGTGCAGACAACGTTAGACGCTTTGTCCACGAGTGCCTTTTAACATAACTCATTTCATTTCATACCATCTGCGCTTACTTCGATACGGATGGAGCTTTTTTAGATGCTGTAAACCCCTATCCCTCGATGCGAAAATGTAAGTATTTACTGCCAAAACTTACGGGTATTATTGAGCCGTCCATGCCCATGACTATGTTTCCATCAGTACATAATATCTCTGTCGCAATATTCATTTTTAAAACGCTCCAAAATCACTCAATCTGAAACGAAAATAATATAGTCTTAAAATTTGCCCACAAAGCACTATCAGAATCTCGTTTGATAACGAATTATAAAATGTCATGTCGCGAATATCGTCAACAAATGACGCCTGTCACAGCGTAATGGCCGCTGCGAATAGGTTTTCGCCGATTTCGAACACCGCAAAGGTCGTCAAGTGGTAAATTTCAACGTACAAAACTTATCGGGCCGACCATTTGAAAATCGCTCTCAGAAAATTGAAAAAGACAGGATGAGGATGTACGGCTCGAACGTCAAAACCCCGCCATCTTCGCCACACTTCCTGTTCCTGTCTCCGAACAAAAATAAAAAACGCCTGACGGCCGCGAAAACTCACTCGAACTTTTAACGCACTTATTCTGTAGCCCTTGCGCCTGATTAGTCCTGTTAGTCATTCCTGCGTAATGCTGCGAAGGACAAAACGCTTTCTTCTACTTCAGAAACTTGACATTTTGAACCGCGAAAAGAAGTTTTCATACGTCGGTAAAACAGAGAGCGGAGGAGTTGCTACCGACCGGGTGGCGCCGAGTAATTTTATTAAAGTTGATTACTCGAAACCTAGATGTCGCTAGCAGCGTTTAAGAGACGATTTTTACGTAAAATATTGGATAATCGCCATTTTGTCACTAATAATTACCTTTAAAATTAAAAAAAATCGACCGACTGGTGACGAATGGTTTCACGGTTATTTATTGTCGTTTTGTCGGAATACCTATTACATTATAAAAAAGGCGGAATTGTTGTTTCGTCCGCAAAACTTTTTGTAGGTTTTGATTGAGCGGCGATTGACTCATGGAGATGTGGGCGATAGATACATCGCGCGAGCGAGGATCAAGCATCGATTACGTCTGATCCCCTACTAGATGGGCATTTCGCGCTCGAAAATGACCACTTCAAAACCACTACTGAAAACCGGCCAGTGTTTGGTTGCGATCCGCTGGCAGACAGCGACCGTTCCCGGTGTGAGAGCTGCCGCGAAGAATGTTCGCGCACTATTATCTCGCATACTGTTCAATTTATTACTCTGTCACATGATTTACGAGCAAAGGGTACGTGGAGCCAACTTATTTGTATCTGAGGGCATATCTAGCTAATATATCAATGGGATCAATTATCACAAAGCTCGGTCCGTTTTTTGACCACTGCGGCGTTTAAAAAAATACAATTCGGCAGATAAACCATTAAATTAATACATTTACTAGGTAAATTATATATTTACTCAGTATATTATACTGAGTGCAACGCTTCGACGCCATTGGGCTCGATTGCGGTTCTTTATGAACTAAAATCGGAAATTAGTCCGTGTGAACGAGACAGGGCAATACGCTAGAGCGGAGTGTGATATGACCGGTTGTCACTTGCATTAAAACTGCCCGCCAAGGTCAAATCTTACACCGCACGAAATATGCTCGAATTTATTCGGACGAGTATAAATTCGGCAGGTAGTATTTATCGACGATCTCGGAACCAATCGAGAGACCGGAGAAATCTGGTCACAATTGGTAGCAAGGGCGCGAGTGTCGCCCGCCATGTAGCATTCCTGGCTATCCCGCGGTAAGGCGTTGGTCTCTTGCGGGTTGTGGCGAAGCTAGACGGCGGATTGTCTTTTGTCCAAAGTCTTCTACGCTCACTCCAGGGAGATAGAACGACTAATCGTTAAAACTCCCTGTGGTGACGGGCTCGCCCGTTGTAGTCGACAACCCAAGATGTTGTTAGGTGGTGAACGATTTCGTTCAGCTTGCGCCACAAGATCCATTTTGTTCTCGGATCGGCTTAACTCACGATTCAGCTCCTATTCAGATGCCTCCTCGAGTGGAAGGCTACCCCGGGTAAGACTCCCGTGTCTCAGGCCTCAGAGCTGGTGGACCGGTTTTTCCCGGCGGGATTGCATCCCGGCGCCACTGGACGGTTTGCGCACCGGTCGGCGAAGCCAATCGGCTGTGCATTCTGACTAATTTCTGAAGGGGTCTGGAGACTATGGTAATATACTGTTTCCTAAGCAGCGGGGGTGGATGTTGACCTGTTGTCATGCCACTCTTGAAATAACCTTGGACCACTCGATCCAAGGTCGTGGAGTGGTCCATCCTTGCCCGTGTGGACTACGGGCAAAGAACGCCCAAATCCCCGATAAATTCAAACTGAATTACCGCTGTTATACAACAGGTAGAGGTCGTGTAAGCGACTTCGGACCCGTAACCAGTCGGGAGGACGGAGGTATCCTGAAGGTTAATTCCAGACGGAGATATCCTGCCAAAACTGGTAGTCAGGGGGCGAGGCTGCCCGCTGGTTACCTTTTCCGGTGCCACGCCGTAAGGCGTTGGCCTCTGACCACCTGCCCAGGTGGCGGAGCTTGACGGTGGATTGTTTTGTCCTGTCTTCTGCGCTCACCTCACGGGAGACAGAACGTTATATCTCGTTAAAACTTCCTGAGGTGACGGGTTCGCCCGGTGTAGTTGAAAACTCTAGTTGTTGTCACCATAACGATTTTGTCGCTAGATTTAGGGAATTTACGAGTAAGTAGGACTCGCTCAATAAGCAAGCAAATATACAGCGGCGCCTGCGGATTTCTACCTGTCGCCCTGGGCGGTCGCCCTACCGCGCCCTACTCTAACGGCGCTACTGCATGTACCGTTGGTGCAATGAATTTAAGGGTCGGCACCATGTACACCCGAAAAACATAATTTCGCAGTCTCACTATTGCAACAATATAAAGAATTATTTAAGTTTATCTTACATATGAGTTAGTAGATAAAGTTCTAAAGTGCACTAAGATTAACGTCTCACTGTGTGAAACTCCTAAATACTATGGAAATTACGTGGGAATATTAATTGAATATGTTCAAAAATGCTTTTACTGGTCTCACTTTTTTACACGTTAGAACATTTGTCGTCAAGCTTAACCCATTTTAATCTCAAAGTCAAAATAGGACGAAGAACGTTTTAAATGAAAATAAAACCTTTCAGAGTGTACGTGCTTGTCATTAAAATTCAGCAAAACATATTTTTATTCCGGATTTTATATTTTTCTGTGATTTTTACTTTCCTGACCCACCAACCGACGAGAAGGGAAAGTATTTAGAACGTATTTTTTACGAGATGAAGACGAAAATATCAATTTTGAGCCCCTCTGAGACTTTTTAGACCAATTACAGACTGAAGTCTGTCTGTGTATCTGTCTGTGTGTCTGTGCTTGTATTCCTCCACGATAGCGCCCACACGCTATTTCAGATTGAGCAGAAATTTGGTAGGCAGGTATTATTTGGACATGCCAAGATTTGAAAAAAATGTGGTTGAAATCGGTCCGCCAAGGGGCGTACTAAGTAGTCATATATCAATGTCGAAATATTGAACTTAGAGACATGAAATTTGGTACACTGATGCCTTATTGGGCCGAAATCACATTGTGAAATTTTGGTTGGAATATATCATATACAAGCTACACTAATACTATTGAATTTCCGCCATATATTTTATTAAACATTAACGCCTCGGGCTGCGAGGTTCGTTTCTCGGCTAAGGGCCAACAAATGAAATGGAACCCGACCTGGTTCGTCTGCCGACCAAGAGAGGAATTTAACGTTTAAATAAAATCAACCATTGGCTACTCGCCAGGAAAGTCTTGGCGTGACACAACCGTTTTTTTTTAAAATTGAAAACTAAATAATGACAAATAAAATTTTAAAAAAATGCAGCGATGGAAACGTGATAAAAGCAGTCTATTAAAGAGGGCATTTTTACGCAAGGTAGTATTATGAGGAAATCGGGTAGTCATAAAAAAAAGCAAGGTAAACGCGCATAGTATTAAGAAGTATAAAAGGTGTTAGTAAAAGTAAAAAATATGTTGTTTACCCTTCGCGAGATCTTTCGAGAAATCATCCACGTGTAGTAGGTAGTTTTATATTGTTTTCTTTAGTGTTCTTGCTAAATGATGGTCTATATATTTAGACCATCAGAGAACTAAAACTACAAATCAGGCATTTTTCGTAAATATTTAATAAAAATATTTACATATTTTCTGCGGTTTACGATCCCCTCCCAGCCCACGACGCAATGCTTGACAAGCATGCTTGATCGTCTAGAGAGCCTCTTAGATTTCAAAAAGGAATGGCAAAGGAATCCCAAAAGTCTATCCAAACTGCTAAAATATTATTTCTTTGCCTGTTTCCCATTACCTTTCCATTGCCTGTTTCAATGATTCACAAAAAAAATACAATAATAAAATCCTACAAAGGAAAATGCAATACTCAGCTAACCACTTCTCAAGCCAATAAATCACACCTAGTAATTATATGTCCTGGATAGGGGAGGTCGTAAATGGCAGGTTTAAATGTGACATTAAACTTTTACATCAAGAATATTTAACAAATCACTTCGAAACATTTCACATATTTTAAAATAGCTGTTTTTAATCGGAATTGTTTTCATCGAATAATTATAATTATTGAAATCAGAGGCTACTTCGAATATATTTTTTTGAGTTCATAATTTATTTAATTATATAGAAAAAACAAAACCTAAACAGCCAAAGAGTAACGTTTGAAATATTTGAAGCAAGATAACTACACGATTTGACATTGTTTCGATGATCTGGCATCACATACAGTTAGCTAAATGCTACTGCAGTGACCATCTTAATAATGGTCTCTACATATGTTATAGAAATATATAGAGAATATCTCCTTATTGATTTAGCTAATTTCAATATAATATAAAACAATGTATGGATGCTAAGGGGACCCATACAGTCCAGTTATGTGAGGGAAAAATGAATTCTTGTTTCATTTTAATTGATAGAAACAACAGTGGAAGAAATGCCACAGTGCAATATTACTGTAGGTACTTGTAACATCTTATGCGAAGTCGCACTGTTAGAAGTGTGCCCATGTTGTTCCAATTATTTGGTACCTTAGATTAGGAAGGCACCTTGCTATGCATCCTTGCTTAGCTTTAAACGAAAATATTATTACCGAATTTAAAAAAAATACAAAACGACCAAAATTAAAGTTGGGGTACTTTACATTATTTCGCAATAAAAAATGGGTTATTATTTAATATTCCATCAGTACTTTAATAGCCATAAAGGCAATCATAGATTATAAAGCAACAATTTTTAAATATTTAGGCATAAGAGGGGATAAAGGACACGAATATCAAGAGAAGTGTCTTTGTTTGTTTAATAACATACAAAAGTAAGGTTTCAATCAAATATGAACCAAAACCCTGCATCCAAATTTCATCGAAATCAGACCAGTAGTTTCGACTCCAAGTGAGGTAACAGAAAAACAGAGTGAAAGAAGTGTATTCGTACCTCCCAGGTTAGGAAATGACAACCCCAGTTTTTTTTTTTTTTATTTTTTTATTTTTTTTTTATTTAGGTAAAAAACAGTCATAAACAAATGTTTTTACAAATACACTTAAACAAATAGACCTACATTACCATTAATTTTAACAAAACTTGTAAATGTAGCCACAACAATGTAAATGTCTAGTCGGATCGAACTGTTTTCATTTAGTACGAGTACCTAAATTATTGGCTGTAAACTAAAACTAATGCAACAACAAATCACTCAATTGTTTCCTAAAAGTAATTAATGACACTGAGAATATATCTATGTCGTTCAAAACTTCATTATAACACATGCAAGAGCGTCTGAAGAAGGTATTTTTTGCGTAGTTTGAATGAAAAGAGGGAATATAGAAAGTATCTTTTGAACGTGAGGAGGAAGACCGCGGGATTTTAAAAAGATTTTTTTCCAAAAGGGGTGCAGAATTGATGTGGTTATTGTTCGATATTGTTATGGATAAATTCGAATTCATTTTAATATTATATTTTGCATAATTCAATTATCGATTGGTGAGAGCTGTCAACTCACAAAAACCTGACAGTTGGCAACATCGCCCGCTTTCGAACGGGCGGCGGGAGTCAGTCTGTCAATTCGAACGGTAGCAACGATTTTCGACCGCTGTCACGGCCTCGCCGACTTGGACAAAAACCTCGTTTGTTGTCTCGGAATCGCGGACTCGGATTCGTTGTAAAAGGCACAAGCGATCCTGCGGGAGTGTTACGACTGCACCCCACAGGAAACAGCGCGTCGCACGCGACATATACTTGGAGCAGCGCACGCGTCGCGACGGACACGCCGCACGAATCCCTCGATCGTGCCGTGCGCGCTACGCAAAAGCGGAATCAGCAGCGCGCATCCCACTGCTGCAGCTACATGACCGTCAAGGTACGTGAGTTTTGATTAGCGATCGCCATATCGATAATTCACCTCTCAATACTCATCATAAGTTTTCAAACGCTTCCACTGTCAACTAAACTTTGCACAAGCAACCAAATGATCCACCAGCAACCCGCTTGATATCCCCGTCAGACGGCATAGTATACGAGGCGGGATATCGCACAGTTATGAATAATTTTATATAAGAAAATGCTGTCTAAGAATTTTCGTCTTGAATACAGAAAATGCATTTTGTGTGTTGTTACTCTCTCTGCGTAATCGGTGCAGAGGCTACCTGTCCGAAAGTCCAATGATTTTAAACATTTCTTTTGTACCCTCTCAATCCTATCTACGTGAACAGCATACTGGGGACTCCAAACTACACTTCCGAATTCTAGGACACTACGAACAAATGCATTGTAGAGTATTTTAATGGTGTTGCCTCTGGCAAAAGGTTTACTTATGCGCAGAATCAGTCCGAGTTGTTTAAAAGCCTTAGCTACGATCTTATCAATGTGAAGGTTAAAGTGCAGTTTGGAATCCAGGGTAATGCCTAGATCACGAATGTTGGTAACTCGGGTTAAGTTATTACTGGATATTTTGTAATCATAAATAATTGGATGATGCTTTCGGGTGAATGTTATGACGTTACATTTATCCGTATTTAAAATTAGTTGATTATCCTTACAATAGTTCTCAAAGCTTAATAAATCCTGTTGCAAATCTTCACAATCACCAAGACCTTTAACAATTTTGAATATTTTTGTATCGTCTGCATAAAGCAAGTGATGCGACTTATTAAAACACAGTCCAATATCGTTTAAATATAAAGTAAATAGAAAAGGGCCAAGGTGGGATCCCTGAGGAATTCCTGACGGAACATTAAGAAACGAAGAGCGGTAACCTTTAAGGGCGACGGCTTGACTACGATTGTTTATATAGGACTGGATCCATCTTAGCAGGTCGCCGTGTATTCCGATTTTCGAAAGTTTTTGTATAAGGATAGAATGACTAATTTTGTCAAAAGCCTTAGAAAAATCGGTATACACGGCATCAACCTGGAATCCGGAATCAAGGGCATTCAACAAAAAGTCAGTGTATTCGATAAGATTTGTGTTAACACTTCTACCACGAAAAAACCCATGCTGTTCCGTTGATACAACGTGCTGCATTTGAGTGGTTAACGACGTAGTAATTATTTTTTCGAAAATCTTACCAAATAGACTCAGCTTAGAGATAGGCCTGTACTGCATAATATCATATTTGTCACCACCTTTTGGAATTGGAGTTACCAGAGATTTCTTCCAGATGGCAGGAAAACAGCCCTCCAGCATAGATTTCCTATAAATTATGGTGATTGGTATTGAAAACTCTTTACTAAGCTTCCTGATTAAGATGGGATGGATGTTGTCGAAACCCGCACCCTTGTTTATATCTATTTGCTGAAATAGTTTATGTACAAGGTTTTGTGTTATTTCTACCGTCGAGATGTTAACTGAAGATAAGGCTGTATCAGTACAGGAAGTGTCACTCACTTGGGAAGTGTCGGGGATAAAAACTGAGTTAAAATAATCATTAAACATATTGGTAATTGTTTCGCCTTCACTTGATCTAAGACTACTTATGCTACAAAATGGTTTAATTCATGTGTCTTATGACGTAAGGTTTTATGCATCGGGAAACAAATACTTCAACCACAACAGACGTTACTGGCTAAAATGGCCCAATTAGGGCACAATTAAATATTTATATGGAATATCTGAATTATCCACCTTGATTACTTTGGAAACCATGATTTATCGTATACAAATTTCTTTCTTATATCTTCGTAAGATAGAAGTATTGATAATGAAATTTTATTAGTGACCAACAAAAAAAACTTTAAGAAAAATCCCTTTTTATTATGTTGCTTGGAGGGTTGCTTGCTGGTTGTTCGATTATAAATAACTATACAGAAAATTTAGTTGTCTGTAATTTGGCAACTAGCCTAATTTATAATTTACGATGTTTGAATATTAGATGTTTATTTTCCATACATTAGTAACATTACTGTTACAAAGATTTATTACAGATAAATCATGTAATTAGATTTGTAACATTACTAACATTAAAATATTATGATAGCTTACATTCTTATTCTCATCTAATTTATTTTAGATATTAAATTAAAATAACGAAGACATATTGCTGGATTCGACAATAATAATATATTTATCTTGATACTTCACTCTTCACATAGACGTTTCATTGTTCCGCTTTTACTTCATATTTCGCCCAATTATTTAATATTTTATTTATTTTTATTAAATAATATTACAGTTGAGTATAAAATAATATTTTTTTGCATTTAATTTTCTGACACATCGATGTGTAGGAATGCATATGAGCTGGAGTATTTTATTTTATTGTTTTGTACTCACGGATTGCCGCATGAAAAAGAAATATTTTACTA
Organism: Micropterix aruncella; assembly: GCA_944548615.1. Lineage (NCBI taxonomy): Eukaryota > Metazoa > Arthropoda > Insecta > Lepidoptera > Micropterigidae > Micropterix > Micropterix aruncella. Next base: position 18,818,310 of record OX155955.1, on the reverse strand, counting down.
GTTCAGAGAGCCAGGATGTCCTTCTTCTACATGTCTTCAGCAACCAACCATTTTAGTTGAACGAAAACGGATTCATACCGCGTGGAACTAGACTATTGTTTTACAGACTTTCGGCACAGTTACATTTGCCATCTTCACGCTGGACTATCATCATACTCTATGCGATCATGGGGGCGGGTAGTTCAATTGTTACAGCCTCGAAGCCTGCTGGTGCAGCATAGCGATGAATATTTTCGCGCGATAATTCATACATTTAAAACACATATATTACGGTGGATCGTAAGACATTGTCGTATGGCGATAATTTATTTTATTTATTCATTTTATTTTCGGGAAACATACAGCGTTGCGTTAATTATTACTAATTATTCTAATACAGTGTTTCGCTGGCCGATTAATTGTTTCCTACATTATTTTCTTATACGGTAAATTAAAAGTTGCATTGCACTAAATTAAATTAAATTAAATTACAATTGAACTATTGCAAGGATAGGAAAGGAGAGGGATGGGATATATGTAGGATAGGATATAGGTATTCAAATTATACTCTTTGCTATTCTCAAGGACAGCCTCGCTGAATTTAGGTTGATTCAAGTAAAAAATGTCGATATCTTCGAATGGACTATTGTATGTGGTCATCCCCGCTATAAACCCGCTAAACCCGCTCATTGTGAATTTTCAGAATAAAAATTAGAATTTTGTGCCAGATCCAACGAGCTCCCAGACATTTCTAGACCTCTATCGAGGGCGTATATTTTCCATAGATGGGGCCTATTTTTATGACGAAACATTACCGTCACGTACACACATTACAGTGGCATTTCTCTTATTCCTATCGGTTTGCCATAAATTCAGATGGCCAGTTTCGGAAGAAGGGTAAATGTCATTGCGCACAGTGCAATAAAAATTATCATGTGCTTTTTATAATAATATATTCTGCCGGTATGAGCCGGTCGTGCATACAAATGAATTTAATGAATTATTATCGCAGTGAAGATAACGTGGTAGGTAATATACGGTGATGTTACTCTATTAAGGCGACAGAGACCTCAGAAAAATATCCGAAATGGGCGTACACGCGAAAAAATAGGTGGGGCCAATTTTGTAGGGTTTGACCAATAAAAATCCAGCGTTGACGAAGCGTCAAGCGCAGATTCTAAATGCTCTATCGCAGCGCTAGCACAGAATAACTATCTTTACGCAGTGGTGGTATAAGTGTGTTAGGTGGTATAAGCATTTTTAGAGTAACTCTCAGAGTGCTCTCACGTTTTAATTAATTGCGATTAATTTAGGGCCTAAATAAATTTTTTTGCTATTTGCTGCCCTAGACAGTTAACCAGTCAATATTATGAAATTATAATAAAACACACTCACCGCTTACATTGTAGGAGTAAACGCGCCCGAAAGTTTTCGAAGTCAGCTTAATAAAGCCTTAATGTCCAAGGCAATGAGCAAATTTTTTTGAGTCCATATTTTAAATTGGTTCCTTATCGAGAGATTCACTTAAAAACTTTTTTAAATTATTGCTTATATTTTTCAAAAAACTCATAAAACTAAAATTCCTCAGATATGGTCGTTCCCAGGTATCATGTCGCCTTATGAAGGAGTTTCGTTATGCGGATGAGAGATCTTTTAAAAAGAGCCTTTTAAAAAATAACATCACGTCGTCGTTGAAATAGGAAAATATTTTGTTTGTTTGTTTCTACCCTTTATTGCGAAATTTCACAATGGGCGGGTTTATTGTCATTTGACAATTTATTACAACCAACCCTACTATGAAGTGTTTATATGTATGTATGCGTATAACATGTGTGTAAGTGTGTGTCTTGTTATTGAATTCGATCGACAGAATTGAAAATGCAATTACGTTAATTAGATCCCAACGGAAAATGGTGACCCAGCCGGGAATCGAACCCGGGACCTTACAACGTAAGATCAGGCGACCTAACCACTATACCACCGGGCCGTGTTATATATTAGGCGGAGCGATGATTTATTTTTTTAATTTATTTTAGTAATGCTATTATAATATATAAGTAATCAATTTCGGCTTAAAAACTATGCTCAAAAATATTTTAAACATCGATTCAATAACAGAAAATGAATACATCGCGTAGTCTAATGGCAGCTTCACTTAGCTAAGCTGGGACCTGATCTAAGATAAACATTTAATTTTGTAAATGCTTGCTCTATATTGTGTCTTAAAATAAATTAATAGTTTAAAAAAACACTAAAAACACACTTTTGGGCTATGATACGATATTCACATACACACGGCTATGATACGATATTCCATCATGGAATGCCAGTGCCTACCTTCCGGCTTCATCATCAGACCTTGAAACCTAATCGTGGTCGAAGTTCATTCCAAGACTTTTCTAACAAGTCCAAACACAGCTATGATACGATGTTTCATCATGAAGTTCCAGTTCATATCTTCCGACTCCATCATCAGATCAGTTCGACAGTACCATATTATTGTATTGTCATCAGAACTACATACAGCTGCCAATTTTCATGACGCTACGATCTTTGGAAGATGGTTAAATTAGTTACCTTAGATTCCATTACATAGTTACATACAGGTCGACCTAATAAAAGCGTGTTAAAAAGGGTATTGCCTTTCGTCAATGAATTTACTATTATTGGGGCGGGTAGTTCAATTTTTACTACTGCGATGCCTGCTGGTGCAGATCATAGCAATGAATATTTTGGCGCGATAACTCACTGTGTCTTGGTTAACGTTCCTGTTGTCAGGGGTCGCGATGAGAACTTCCGTTCATACTATTACGGTTTTTACACATAGGTTTTCTGATACGGTTTAGCTGTACACGGTTAAAAAATCCGCGCGTTCACATTATAAGGTTTGTTTATTAGTATTTTGGAACGTTTCGTAGAAGGTGGTCGTTGGTAACAAAGTTACGCCCGCGGTTATTTTGTACTGGTATAGGCGTGGCTTACAAAAAAAATATCAAAGATTTTTGGGGCATCCAATTGTATCGGTGCGCTTAAATTTAGGCCACTTTTGGATACTCATGTTTAAAAGATAAAAGACGAACGAAATTCTACATTTTTATGTATGTCAATGTCAACGCTTAACAGCCTTCTAAGAAAATTGGAAGAATATTAGAAAAAAAACAATTTACGGTAATGAGAGAAACTACTCGTATTTACCGAGAAGAGAAATCGCGCTGCCGCACGGGAAAACGTACGCTGCTTACGGTTTTAAATTGCACGGCAGTAGACACGGCAGCAGACATAACTGATTCGTTATTTTTACCGTATTCGGTTTTACCGTATAGTGGGAATATACGCGTTAGGTTTGCATACGCCATTGTAAACCGCGCATCGGTATCGAACGGTTTCGTGCAGCTTGGGCCATAAGATCCATTTTGTTCTCGGATCGGCTCAACTCATGATTCAGCTCCTATTCAGAAGCCTCCTAGTGCGGAAGGCTACCCCGGGTAAGACTCCCGCGTCTCAGGCCTCACACGCTGGTGGACCGGTTTCACTTGGTGGGATTGAATTCTGGCGCTACTGGACGGTTTTACACCGTTCGGCGATGCCAATCGGTTGTGCACTCTGACTAATGAAGTCAGGAGACTGGAAAATGAAGGAGTCTGGAGACTAAGGAAATATACTGTCTCCTAAGCAGCGGGGGTGGATGTTGATCTGTTGTCATGCCACTCTTAAAATGATCTTGGGCCACTCGATCCCGTGTGTTAATACAGGCAAAGAACGCTCAGGTCCGCGATAAATTCAAATTGAATTACCGCTGTAATTACAACAGATAGAGGCCGCGTAAGCGACTTCGGACCCGGTGCCTCGCCGTAAGGCTTTGGCCTCTAACGTGCTTGTTGACGGTGCTAGACGGTAGATTGTCTTGTCTCTAAGCCTTCTACTCTCATCCCACGGCTGAAAGAATGATCAAATATCTTTATACCAGCCTGCGGCGATGGGTTCGCCCGCTGTAGTCGACTCCGCCCTGCTGTAAACCGCACAAAAAAACGTTTCGGTAAACCGCAACCTGTGAACGGGCTGTTAGACAGTTCCATGTGGTGGAAAGTTTGAAAAGTCCATATTGAAGTTTGGTGTTCTTCTGATTTCCATTGCTTTCTTAACTATTCCGAGATAGAATTGTTCTTTCAGTTTCGAGTTCTGTATGTTTTAGAACATCCAATTGGTTGCAGTTTCATAATCCTTTTGTACTCTTAAAAGTACTTTTTAGTTCCAGTTTCTGACATTAGATTGAACCTTTAGTTACAGATTTATGATTTTATACTCTGAAAAGATCTTTTGTCACGCAAGATAATTTGTTATGTAAGTCCGCCTTTGCATTATTTATTCAATAGAGTATGCGAAGTGTATATCTATTACAACGTTTGCAGCGAGCTCTTGGACTATAAAAAGCCGCGAAAATGGATTGCCGGCACTATTGATATTGCATAATTTCGACAGCGCAGCTGTAGGTACGATATTTCGGGTAGGAATGCGGTGCGGCGCCGTATAGTGCGATAGGGCGGCGCCCGCCCTAGCGAGGAGGCGCGCCGCCCGCCAGTTTCACCCGGACCGCCGCGCCATTGGGAGGGCGCGCTTTTCTAACTCCGCGCTCGACCGTTATACTGAACGTGTAATATAACAGTGTCGCGCGTGCGGCATCGTCGCCTCCCGCGGGCATCGTTGACGCCGCCAAAAAAAACTAGTGCTGAATAGTGATTGTTTGTGTTTTTAAAATAAAACTAGGATTTTAAAATCACGTAAATATGATGAACACGTGAATTTCGGACGTGTTTTTCATTTTCAATATTGCATCGCTACGTAAAGTCGCCGCGCTGGATCGAGAAGGTATGTATTTTTTGAAAATAATTGAAACGGTACGGTTAAACCTATAATATATACACCGTAATATGAAATCGAAGACTATCGCGGTTGTTTGACATTATAAATAAGATTAAAACGAATTTACCACGTGAAGATTGCAACACCCGACGTTTCGACCATGTTGCAACCTCCGTTGTGTAGGTTAGACTACAATAGCCAACGGCGGTTGCAACATCGCCGAAACGTCGGGTGTTACAATCTTCACGCGGTAAATTCGTTTTTATCTTGGTTATAATATACACCTTATCTCCGATTTGAAAGCCAAAAGTGAAACAGTATAGTCTTGCGACAATAAATTATTTAAAAAATCGTTTTTTTTATCGATATTAGGATTTTGTTAATTATTGACTACATGAAAAACTAATGTTAAAGTCATAAACATTTTTTTATTCAGGCCCTTGTTACCGAGGATAAATACTGAGAATGCTTTTTCTCGATAGCAAAGACCTAAACAAAAAAAAGTTATAAATGATTTTCACTTAGTTACACGTGTAAAATAATCTGTTTCAAAATAATCCCCTAATAACTAATTTTTAATGAAAAATTGTCTATTATTTTATTTTTTTTAATTCTTTTGATTAATAACGGTTTATTTTTGTACACGGTTTTAGTTTTGCTTTTAAATCGAGCACACGGTGTACATCCAAAAATGAGAAAACCGTTGCTGATCATTCTTCTCCAGAAGGAATACTTCTTGAAAAAGACTCATTTCGCAGTTACCTTTTATTTGAGTTAATATCAAAGGAAATGCGTCCATTGCCTAATGAAAATAGCGACGTCTCTAGTATCAGTGAATAGCTCTCAAAACATGATGAAATTTATTATTAATAATACAAATATATCATGGAAACACAATTTAATATACTGTAATTTTCATTTGGGAGCTAATGGACCCTTGCTGAGTTGGCCTAAATGACCCATTCTGTTCAGGGTTGGTCACACTCACGGGTCAACACCCATCCGGCGGCCTCCACGCATGAAGTGCCAGTCCGGGCAGGACTCTGGACTTAGGGCTAGTTTCCCCTAGGAGTCAACCTTCTGGCGCTCCTGGACGGTCTGCGCACCGTGCGGCGTAAGCCAATTAATTGTGCCCTCTGAATAACATCTTGAGGTGTCGACTACAACGGGCGAGCCCGTCACCACAGGACGTTTTAACGATTAGTCGTTCTATCGACCTGCAGTGAGCGTAGAAGACTTTGGACAAAAACAATCCAACGTCTAGCTACGCCACAACCCGTAAGAGACCAACGCCTTACCGCGAGTTAGCCAGGAATAAACCCGGCGGGCTCGAGATACTCGCGCCCTCACTTCCAATTGTGACCAGATTTCTCCGGTCTCTCGATTGGTTCCGAGTTCGAGGTCGCTTGCGCGGTCCCCTCCCTTACGAAGCGGTGAAACGGTGTGCACCGAATCTATCGCGGACCAAGGCGTCCTTTGCCCGGCTCTGAACCGGGATCGGATGGCCAATGGTCATTTCAAGAGCAGTCGCCGTAAGGTACGCAACCACCCCCGCTCTATAGGAAACAATACAGTTCCCAGACTCCCCCGACTGTTAGTCGGAGAGCACAATCGATTGGCTTGCGCCGCACGGTGCGCAGACCGTCCAGGAGCGCCAGAGGTTTGATTCCCAGGGTAGACTGGTTGACCCAGTGTCCTACCCAGGTTCGCACCCCATGCGTGGAGGCCATCGGATGGGTGTTGACCCGTGAGTGTGACCGACCCTGAACACATGGGTCATCGTGGCCAACTCATCATGGGCCCGTTAGCTCCCCTGACTAACAGTCGGGAAGTCTGGAAGCAGTACTGTTTCCTATAGAGCGGGGGTGGTTGCGGACCTTACGGCGACTGCTCTTGAAACGACCATCGGCTACCCGATCCTGGGTGAACAGCCGGGCAAAGGATGCCGTAGTCCGCGATAGAATTGGTTTACACCGTTTCACCTCTTCGTAAGGGAGAGGACCGCGCAAGCGACCTCGAACTCGTAACCAGTCGAGAGACCAGAGTAATCTGGTCGCACTCGGAAGTAAGGGCGTGAGTGTAAACCCGCTGGGTAACATACCTGGTTATCTCGCGTATAAGGCGTTGTCCACTTATGGGCATGTGGACTGTTTTGTCCAAGTCTTCTGCGCTCACTTCACGGGAGATAGAATGACCAGTCGTTAAAACTTCCTGAGGTGACGGGTTCGTCCGTTGTAGTGGACAACTCTATTTGTAATTTTCATTTCTTTACATTTTACATATGTCTTTACATATCAACTTTTCTTTGGTAACTAGTTGCCGTGGAAAAAAAAAGAATATTGATGCAGTCATGTAATGGTATAATTTTATAACATTTCGTCGCTCTATAGTGAGACCTCGTACATGCCAACAAGGTAACTTTTTTAATTCTTTAATTTTTAAACCTAACACTGGACCAACCGTTAAAACTGTCAAAGGTTGTTGTTTGTTAGGAATTACTCCTAAAAACTTAAAATGTTTCACCTGATAAAATAATCAACTCATGCCTACTAGATGCCAATGAGAATTACAAGAACTCTAAATAATTTGAGAATTACAGAAACTCATGTTTGTGGACCGGGCTAGAACCATGCAACGCACCAACGAGCTGAGTGACCTTCAAGCTGTGAAAGACTTTGTTTATCTGGGCTCCATGATATGCAACGACGGAAACTGCGAAAAGGAGGTCTCACGCAGAAGCCAAATGGCAAGATCGGCCATGAGCAAGTTAGAAAGGTTGTGGAAGAATCGGGGTATAAGTAAGCGGACTAAGGTCAGGCTGGTTCGAGCTCTGGTTTTCTGGATCTTTCTCTATGCATCGGAGACATGGACCCTGAAGACTCGTATACGCACCAAAATCGATGCACTGGAGATGTGGTGTTGGCGTAAAATGCTAGGAATCCCATGGACAGCACGCCGCACCAACAAATCTGTCCTGGAAGAACTCGGCATCCAAGTGAGGCTCTCCACCGTATGCATGAGAAGGGTCCTGCAGTTCTTCGGTCATGTTGCCAGGAGAAACCCAGAGAATCTGGAGGAAATGCTTTCCGGGGGTCAAGTGGAGGGAAGAAGAAGCAGAGGCAGATCACCGGCCAAATGGAACGACCTCATCAAAGAAGTTACAAAAGGGTCAATACAATCTGCGACCCGCCATGCAGAAGACAGGTCGAAGTGGAGAAGCCTCGTAGGCAAACTGTTGTCTAGTGGCCACGATCCTCAGAAATGAGGGAACGACGGAGAAGAAGATGAAATAATTTGAGCCCCCGGGACATAGACAGAACTAACCGAAGCGTGATTTTACACTGATAAAAATCTCGTTACAAATCTCGCTCATTTTACTGATTATACTTTGGGACATATGGATCGGCGTATTCAGGTGGACGCGATATATACTGACTTCTCAAAGGCCTTTGATCGTGTCAATCATGTTGAGCTAATAGCTCGTCTGTCGTCTATGGGCATACATGGAGATCTGTTACGTTTTCAAGCGAAGGCAGGCCGTTGTCGTTGGTGGATTTAGATCTAGTTTCTTTGGCATTGAGTCTGGTGTTCCACAGGGATCCCATTTAGGGCCTTTGCTTTTTAATGTTTATATTAACGACATCGGTACTTGCTTTAATCACTGCGACTATCTCCTTTACGCAGATGATTTGAAAATCTTCATGGGAGTGAAGAACCATGGCGACTGTCAACTGATCCAGGAAGATCTGAATCGTTTCACTCGTTTTTGTGAACAGCGTAAACTTTCTTTAAATGTAGCTAAGTGCCATAAAATCTCATTTTCGCGAAATGTCAATATTATTAACTTTAAATATACAATTGGCAATGATGTAATTCTGGAAGTAGATCGAGTGCGTGATCTAGGAGTCATCTTAGATCGCAAGCTTTTAATGGATAAGCACATTGATTCAGTCGTCAACAGGGCTTACAGCACCCTCGGTTTTATTATGAGAGTTTGTAGACCTCTTAAAAACACTCATTCTTTGACAACGGTTTATGTTGCATACGTACGCAGCCTGCTTGAATTTGCTTCTAATATTTGGTCTCCACAGTATGCTACATACAAGCTGAGGATTGAGCGTATTCAAAAACGATTTATACGTCATCTAAATTACCGCTTATTTTCCAACGGCTTGTCGTACGCTGAAAGTCTGCAACGCTACGGTTTAGAGACATTAGAGGACCGGCGAGTAGTGTCAGATATGTCGTTTCTACATAAAATTGTTCATACTGGGTTGGACAGTTCATACCTCCTGAGTAGGGTGAGCATACGAGCGCCTTCCCGACTCGCACGTGCTCACTCAACTTTTTACGTACCAAGGTTCAACACTAACTATGGTTCCAATTCGTTATTGCCGCGCGTTATGCATGCATACAATGTATGCTTTAACGATATTGACATATTTAACCATCAGAATAGTCGATCCTTTGTTAAGGAGGTACGTGAAAAGCTGATTATCAGATCGGATTGAATTAGCATGCACAAGCACTCACAAGCACATTCGCACTACAGATACACACACCCACACACACATACATACACGCACACACACATACAAACACACACATACACACACTCACACATACACGCTCTCCATCACACAAACACACACTAACATCCATACACTCGCACCTAGCGATTTTAACTGTTACTTTTAAATTCTTTTTGGTATTATTTATTTTGTATTGTTTAGCATATTTTGTAATCCTTATATAGCAAATAATTTAAAACATCATTGGCTTTGTTACTGGTGTATATATTATGCTTATACGTATTTTTTATGCTGTATGTTTTTAAGAAAAAAATAAAATAAAATAAAATAAAAATAAAAAAAATAAAATAAAAGCGAATTAGAATTTATGACGTGTACCATAAAATAATATTAGGCAATCAAAATTGTTTCGAGAAACTAATGTGTCCAAAAAAGTTTCGTAGTGTAAATTAGGTTTTTTTATATAGCATCTTCCTTGAAACCAATCTGTCAAACCATTTTAAGAAATTGTCTCGTAGTCTTTTGACGCGTCAATATCAAGAAAAATGTCGCTCTGTTCGACTTCAGAAAATTAAATACCCCCGCAAGCGAGACGCCCCGACGTCTGTCTAAATGTTAATTGCCTTCTATTCCCTTGTTTCTTTAACAAGGTCCCTGCGAGAGGTAAATATTTAAAATATATGTCATTTTCACGAAGTTGTATTTCTTGCCTCGCTTAAGAGGCCGTGCCGGCCGTGGTGGCTAAAAGCTATATGAAGCATACATTTGTGGCCTGGTTGTGAGAACACGAAAAAGAATTTTAATACAATTATGCCAGATTTTAAAAACCCGATCCTTAAGCTATCATTTCACCAAAACGAAATTGGTAAATTATTTCCACATTAATTGTAAATTATCTTTATTCTGTCACTGTTTTCCAAAAAAATAAAAACGAGCGAGATTTGTCTTCAGTTTTTGAAAAACCTAGACCAGCGTATAGTCTATTTGCATAGTGCTAAGACAGTTTTTGAAACTTTCATACAAAAAATATAAGAAAAAATGTTTGGAATGACGTGATTTCCAGAAATGTTATGGCCAAACATAATTTTTTTCTATTTATTAAAGATGCTTTTGAGTGATATGAAAAATAACACAGTGATCTTAAGTTATTTTATTATTGTAATCTAATTTTTACTTTATAAAAAACTATTCATTTGATAATTTATTATATTATAATTGAAAAGCCAAATCGACTATATTAGACATATATTCGTAATTGGCCACTGCCAACGGTGGGACACCTTTATGTATATATCGAAAGCGCGCAGGCGCGTGGCATTGCAAAAATATCTAAATTTTTAGTCGCGTCAACTCGGAAGGGAGCCTTAAGGCCCCAGTCTCCAAAAATGTAGGTTTTACGGGTTTTCGATAAGATGTAAACATTTTTAATTTTTTAAAGCAAACATAAAGTACGTCATGAAAAAAATATATTGTATGCGATAATTGGCATATCGTTTACCTTTTATATTATCATTTGGTTTAGAATATTTGAATAAGGTCTTAAACTTAGCTTTTTTTATACGAGTGCCCAACAAAAAAGGAGTGTAATGTGTTCAGGGTTCATCTATGTATGTTTTCCGTTTCATTATTCCACCATAACTGCTAAACCCTTGAACCGAGTATGTGGTATTGTTAGAATCGTTATGTCATCCCGAGTGTCATTAGGGTATCTTAACTGCCCAAATGTCAAGTAACTAGTTGTCTAAATGTCTAAATCTCCGAATGTCAATAAATTAACATAAATATATCGTGTTTAGTGTCAAACGAAAGGTTTGATTGAGTACATTCCAAAAATATATGTGCTCTAATATATGGACAATTATTTAGATTATTTAGCCACATTTTTATTTAGGCCCTAAATTAATTACAATTAATTATAACGTGAGAGCGCTCTGAGAGTTACGCTAAATATGCTTTGCCATTAACATTCGAATCGCTTATTACTAACGGCATAATTGGATGGGGTGGATGTGGTAAAACCCTGCTAGAGCCATTGCAAGTTGCGCAGAAATTTAATTAAAAATTATTCTACGTAGACCATATCGCCATCCCACTAATAAACTTTATAACAATGTTAAAGTCCTTGATTGTAGGCAACTTTTTTCTAAAAACTCCCTCCCTCTTAAAGCTATTTTTGGACAATAACTCAAATTTAGGAATAATTAAGAACCGAAGACAAACGAGACAAATTTTAAAAAATAGCTTAATAATACCCAGAATGAAAACAACACTTGGACAAAGACATTACTCTTTCATTACGCTGAGATTTTACAATCTGATCAATATGGAAATAAAAATGAATTTGACATTTAGGGAATTCAAAAATAAATTAAAGAAATGGTTATTGAATCATGACATACTAACCATACATCAAATGTTAGAAATAATAGTTTGATAAAACTTAGGTGCACAAATTATTAATATATTTTAAAACATGTATATTGAGATATTTTAACAATGAACTGGCTACCAAAAATTATTTGACTTTGTTATATATTATTTTGACAATGAATTAAACTTTTTTAGACTAGTTATTTTTATAATTAATTCTATATTACTTAACATATATTAAATATTAATGACTGTTTCTTTCTTGTCTCAAAAATAACTCTATTTGTATTATTTAATCTAATTTTATATTATATTTATTGCGATTATATAATGGAATTGCATTTTATTTATAATATTATCTTTGAATATTTTTTAATAATATATTTTTTTTAAGACCACATTTTAGGGCAATCTAGTATTGTTAGCTTTTTAATAGACTTGTATATAGTTGATTGTAATAATGAATCCTGTCCACCCTAGAACGGGCTAGTCCCAGTTGGGTAACATAATCAAATAAGCAAAAGATTAATGTTTTGCCATTCGGTTCCTGTTATTTTTGTAAGCAAATCAATGTTTTATAGTAATTAATTCTTAAATAAATAAATAAAACACCATTATACCACAACTGCGTAAAGATAGTTATTCTGTGCTAGCGCTGCGATAGACCGTTTAGTATGCCCCTGGTCAGCGGCGCGAGCGAACGTCGAATCTGCGCTTGACGCTTCGTCAACGCTGGATTTTTATTGGTCAAACCCTACAAAATTGACCCCGCCTATTTTTTCGCGTGTCCGCCCATTTCGGATATTTTTCTGAGGTCTCATGTCGCCTTAAGCTTCGATAAAACGCGACGTTTGGAAAATCGAACGGAATATTTCAGCAATTTTATCACGGCTTTTTACTTCTCGTATAAATATCCATAAATACATGGGAAAGATGACCGTCTGCTCGTCGATGTGCCGGATTATCCGTCCCTTTCCAACCCGCTCCCGCGAGACGTTCCCAGTTTCCACTCGGGGACGTATCCTAAGTGATATACTGTGTAAGCAACTCCGTGACTCGGAACACGACACACGGCGTGACGCTAATCATAAGGAAACTTTGCCGAATCTATTGATTCAGATACATTAGCGACACATTACATGTACGGCAACGGCAATCCCTGGAGAAAGGCCGACCGATAGGCATTTTTTGGCTTTGGCTCTATACAAAATCGAGAAATATAATTATAATATAGTCGAGATTAAATATAAATATAACAAGGACGAGGGAAAGTTTGTGAAAGCGCAAAAATATTTTTCGAGATGAAGTAGCAAAAAAGCCATTTGGAGCCCTTGATATAATTAAGACCATTTCCAGATGGAGGTCTATCTGTGTGTCTGTGTTTAGCTGGGTGTATGAATTTGTTTACGATAGCGCCCAAATGACCAATCCGATTGAGCTGAAATTAGGTATGCAGTCATCATTTGGTCATGCAAGATTTGAAAAGATGTGGTAGAAATTGGTCCACCAGGGGCGCACTAGTCATATATTAAGCTCGAATTATTAGACTTATATACTTGAAATTTGGTCCACAGATGCCTTGTTAGGCCGAAATCACATTGTGAAATTTTGGTTGTAATATTTTTCATTTACATTTACATTTACGTCGTGTCCATTTGACGGTTAAATCCGCTCATAGCCGTGTCAAAATATTTTTGTTAAGTAGTAAGTCTCATAGCTACTCTAATCTTTACTTAACCTGGATAGGTTGTCAAGAATTTAGCTATTAGATTGAAAAAAATAGTATCTAAGAAACTTTGAAACTTACTAAAAGTCACTCCTGGTAAAATTTTATTACAAAACTTTATAAACGCTTTTAATTAAAATAATCTCATATACAAGCTACATTAATAATATTTAAATACCGCCATACATTTCAATCATTAACTACGTCTGTTGGTGTTTAGCCGAGAAATGAACCGCGCCGTCCAAGGCATTTCAACGGAACCGAGCCAGGTTCGTCCGCCGGCCGAGAGAGGCCGCTCATCGATTTTATATATTAAATCAATATTCAAATGAAATTAGTCCTTAGCTACTTGCCGGGAAAATCTTGGGGTAACTGTTTTTTTTGTTTTGGCTCAAAACGAAACCGAGAAATATAATTTTAATATATTCGAATAGATAATCTTCTTTTTGTTGTGAATTATTTCTATGAAAAAAAACGGTTTTTTGCTCCGCGCCGTGCATAATATGTTTTAAAAACAGACTCAAAGAACATATGACATCGTCCAAATAAATTACCTTTCCCTTTCCCGTCCCTTAAACCTTTGCGCCCTTATAGGATTTAGTTTATTTTGGTGTGGCACATTCTGTTAAATATATTTTTTGGTACTTTATAACTTATTATATAGGTTAAGTTAGTAATTATCCGCTACAAATGTTCACAAATCGGTACAGGTTAGCTTCAGAATATTGCCTGTAGGTAATAAGCTCGTTATTTCTTTTAAATAAAGCGTTTTTTTAATTTTTAATATTATTATCAACCGCGGTAGAAAGTTTTCCTAAGTAAACGGTCTCATTCGTAGTACCAATCAGTGTTGTTGCTGATGCAGGTTTTTTAAATATCAGCGGATGCTGATGCTGATGCTGATTATTTGAGATCAATATCAGCTGATGCTGATGCTGATGCTGATTTTAATTAATTAGGTAAATAAAATATATCCAAATATCAAATTGTAAGTAAAAGTGATCATTTTATTAGATATTTGAAATAAAAGGCAAATTATAATAATTATGTGACTTTTAATTATCGAAAACATCTTGAATACGTAAAGTGATATTACCTGACATACCTATATAAATAAAATATAATTGCCTGTACACCACTCAACTTACATCTGTTTTTAATTAATTAATACTGAAATTGTATTAACGGTAAATTATATTTCAAAAACAATAGCTGAGCTGCCTTTTCAGCTTGCAGTCGATTACGGGAAGGTTTATAAATAACTCCGGCACTGCTGAACAATTGTTCGCTAGGAACACTTGCCGGCGGAGATGACAGAAATCTCCGAGCCAGTGCAGAAAATTCTTTATATGTATTTGTTCCATGCGTTCTCCACCAGTCAAGTGGGTTTTGTGACACAATAATCTTTTTTTCTTTGTAATATTGTCTTAGCAGATTTTTAAGTTTCAAATTCGCATCCGCAATTGAGTTATTGATGTCACTCTCACTACTTTCTTCGTCACTTGAATCTAGCAAAACTGCAAGTTCACTTTGCAGGGTTAGTCTACTAGCTCTGCTAGTTGAGGGCTGTTCTATGTCTCCTGCTTTCATCAAAGGAGCAGTTCTTCTTGACCTCTTAGGTGATGATGGACCAATTTCGTCTCTATTTATATTGGCTAGTTTTAGAATTTCAGTCTCAACTCTTTCCATTGAAATTTCACTGAAGAATTTGGTTTTATATCGCGGATCCAAAAGGGTGGATATTGCGAATAAGAAATTATTTTTTATATCATCAAATTTATCGGAAATATTTGTTTTTAAGGTAGTAATAAGATGTTTTATCGCGTCTGAGTTATCTGTTTTAGCTAATTGGTCGTCAAGTTTCTTCGTAAGTACATGAATAAGCGGAATAACGGATGAAATCAAAGCATTTGAATTGCTTAGTTCCCGTGTACTTTCTTCAAAAGGTCGCAACAACTCCACACAGTCTTCCATAAGTTTCCACTCTTCGGGTAAAATAGCTTGTATGTTGTGGTTATTATTACGGTAAATGCTCAATGAATCTTTGATTTTCAAGTATCTTTCCATCATATAAAAGGAACTGTTCCATCTCGTGACGCAGTCTTGAAAAACTGTTAATTTTGGTTGATTGAGGCGTTCTTGAATAGCATTCAATTCTTTCTGTGCTATTGTCGAGTGATTGAAATGGTTCGCAATTTTTTTAATTTTTTGTAAGATGTCTATTATGCTTTGATGGGACTTTAACCCATTTTTCACACATAATTGAAGTTTATGCGCTGTGCAATCTATATCGCTGAACTCTGATATTGCCATGGCCCTTTTCATATTTGACCCTTCGTCTCTAATAATGCAGTGTACTTGATTTTTGGATATACCCCATTCAGTTAACATAGATTCATATTTTTCGGCAATAATATCTCCTGTATGGCGATTATCGAAAGTTTCGCATTTTAGTATTACCGATTTGCGATCAAAATTTTCGGTAGTTCCATGACAAGTTAAACTTAACAAAGAAACATTGGCACTTGGATCCGTCCAAATGTCTGATGTAAATGTCATGTATTTAAATTCCTTTATAACTTTTTTCACCTCTGCAGCAACTTTTTCGTATAAATCTTTACAGACATAGTTAGTGAAAAAATTGCGGCCTTTTAAATTATATTTTGGCATAACCGCTAGCATGAGTCTTCGGAAACCAATACCTTCCACAAAATGAAATGGCAAGTCCTGAACAGCAATCATCTCGCCGATTAATTTGTCAATAATTAAACTCTTTGGGTTATCTTTGTCATACTGTTTATCCTTTCGAAATGCTTCCTCTAGTGATTGTTGCTTTTTTGCTCGCTGAATTGGTGTTAGTATTTTACCTAAAACAAATAAACTAATTTTACTCTCTAAAATTTAGACATGGAGGTTGGGTTCTAGGTTAGGTTGTATGTTAGGTATTAAATTATCGCATTTATAATAATAGTAGGAAGGAAGTAAGATACATAACATTTATTAGACAGTTATATTACCTACTAAATAAAGAGGTGTACAAAATCGCAACGCGCTTCTTTGCCTCCCCCACAAGGTCACACAAGTCACAAGTAGTCACAACCCCGCAAAGAATACAGCGTATACATGTTTTTTTTTAGAAAAAAGTCAAAAATAATAAAATAACGATTTTCCTGGTTAGTTCGACGATGTACTGAATCACCCACTTCAATGATATCACTAACTAAAAACTCACCCGTATGTTTAACTAAATAAGAAAATTACCCTACCTTCTTCAGCAGTTCCGGCGGCTTCCAGGTTTTCGATCTCACAGCTTAAAAAACGGGTATGCTCTTCTGGATGTTTAAACTTCAAGTGATTTTTTAACGAGGTATTAGTACGTCCTTTGCGAGAATAATCCATTTTACAGATATTACACTTTGCGGTATCTTTATTTACTAATGTAAAATACTTCCATACTTCACTTTTCAATGGCGGAGGCATTATAAAACTTGTGGTTTACTTACACCGACAATGTCTGCTGCGGTAATGAGTCAGTCAATCTTGCATTCGTTTATTGTCGCGGCTAGGCGCAGGTGCATGTAACACCTGCGCGGCTAGAGTCCCCCGGGATCCCCCGAATCAAGAATCCCCCGGGATTTACAAGTCGTACGAGTGACACGAGATGATACGACCTTGAATATCAGCAATAAAAATCAGCATCGATTATTGCGGATGCTGATGCGGATGCTGATATTGAAAATAATGCGAATAATCCGCTGATGCTGATGCTGATGCTGATATTCGCAACAACCCTGGTACCAATACATAAGATACCGTGCATGGAGTATTACATTTTCGTATTGGGTGGTGTAGTTTGTGCAGTGTCGAAATAGCCAACCGCGTAATGTTATGATATTAACACGCTCATTGCCAAACTGATAATTTGAATTTCATGTGTTTGACAAAATGATTTATTCTGCATAGCAACTCATTAGCGACGACCACGCGATATCGCGTGAACGATCGTTTGTCGAGGGGCCGCAACACGCGATATCGCGTGAACGGCAATGAATGTGTTATAACGTAAGTAGCATTTTACGCATTTATCGAGGTTGATATTACGTAAATTTTACGTGAGATATATATTATGTAAGTACTTGTCGGTATATTTACCTTTTTATCGAATATAATAACGGAGGCTGTAATTAAATCTTAATAGGATAGTATACCCCGGCGCGTTGTTAAAACGCTCCTGATGACCAGTAAAAAATATAAAGCTCGGTACTTTCTTTTCACTTGGACGTCCTTTCGCGAAAATTACCTCATAATTTGTCCCACTCGGCTTATCCTCGAGCACGCCAAGGAGAGACGGGTGGACTGATTTGACCATTCGCGGAAACGACTCACTCGAGGATGGCGAGCAATAATATTTGTCAGCTTTTGGCGGTTTTTAAATAGCTGTCGTTGGAGGGATGGCATGGACGCTTTTTGCCCTTTCCGGCTGTCGGTAATCCCGGATTTGAGAAATTAACATTTTAAATTTGTTTTTTACTTGGCGGGATTTGAGCGGAAGCGCTAGAGTAGGTACTTAAATACGAAAGCCTGTAATACTCACTCAGTTGCACGACTAAAACGCTTTAGTTTTTGTTTTGCGCTTTGCTTAAAATCATCATCATTATGATCATTCGCTACAACTCATCGGGAGCTTTGAATTCATCAAGAATATTCTTCCATTCCGCCTTGTCCTGGGCTTTGGTTTTCCAGTTGCTCACTCCAAGTGCATGAAACTGATTACCCAAGCTTACTAGATAAGGTGGATCTTTTCGTGCCTAATAATTATCTTGCCACTCGATCGCACCATCTTTTTGCGGAGCCGTTTCCGCGCAATTGCAGTGCTTAAATGATTAAATCTATGATCGAAATTAATTATTTATTTTTATACGATATCTATTTTACGCAACTTTCTATTTGTATAGTTACTACTTTATATTCTTATTAGTTTTAATTTTCAATGCATTGGGTTTTCTGTACCGTTGATCATGATAAAAAGTGAATAAATAAATATATAAATAAATTAAGATATAAAAATAAATTAAATGTTTATTCACCTCTTCACGGGTATTGTTGTCGCTGCGAATTAATGAGCTTATGTATGGTATAGGGAACAATGCAAAAAGTGGAGCTGTAGAGATTCAGTGACATTTTAGTGTGGGCAGCCATGTATTTGGTTTTCTTCTTATTTATCTCCAGGCCCATGTATGTTGTCGTTCGTAGAATAAAAATAATGTGTAAAATAATAATAATAATGTTCTATTGTTGAACAATACTTCCTCGACTGTTGGTGCTACGTATTTCATTAACCCTTTCGAAACTGCGGGTACACATACATATGCACCACCAATTAGTAACATGGGACTAAAAATAGTTTTCATTATTTGAAACGGTGAATATTTGTACCACTCAGTCCCGATAAGTATCCTCTTATCAGACCACGCACGGGAGACATCGCATAACCTCATTTTTCGATCATTTGCTGTAGGTAGTTGCTTGACGCACGTGTTTCTGCTAACATTTTGCAAGTATTTGTGCAAAAAAATGTGTTTTTATTAAAAAACTGTACATAAGCGACATTTCTATCCACTTTGTGTTTGGTAAGTGTGTTTATATATTAGTGATCAAAAATATTGGAATGGGCGGATGCAGAGCCCTGGTACATATGTACCTACTATCCGTCTTATGCAGTGGTTCGTTTGTATACCAGTAGTTCAGTAGGTATGTAGAAAGATATTTTGTATGGAAGAGAAAGATACAGATACGTACAAAAACATTTTGTCAAGAAAGCGACACTCCTCTTTGTAAAAGCTGGTTTTGCGTTTTACACTTGTTTTGCGTTTTACACTTGATAATGTCAAATATACACGTCTTTTTTAAAATAATTGTTTGTTGCTTTTATGACAATACTTGGACTACTGGTATATATTCGTACCTACCTCATATAAGGACTAGTGGTACATATGTTTACCACAACACCCACCCCCCACCGCCCCCCCCAGAGATTTTTTTTCGAAAAAACAACTCATCCTTACTTTACAAACATGAAAAGTTAAATAATTAGGGCTACTTTGCATTAAAAAAACCGTATTGAAAGGGTTAAGTTAACTATAATGTAATTGTAATTTATATTTGTTTTATGTATTGTTTAATATATTAAAGTGGATATATACATAACGATGAGAATATATATTAAATATATAAAAAAAATATTGTCCTATTTTTAACATACATTTTAGGTTATAATATGTATATTATACTACATTATTATATTATATCCTGCTTATACATGTATTGGTTCTAAATATATGAAAAAGGGACAGCAGGCAAGTCGCTCAGGCTTAGCAAACATCACAGCAATTTATATACATCACCCTAACACATGCTTATACCTAGTGGGGTGACGTAATCATGACAAAGTAGGATTCCCTATCGGCAGTGAAGGGCGTTCCCTATATGTTTTTTTGACGTGACAACGTCTTATAATTCGATGGAGCCGACTGCACGTACGATAAAACATGACTCATGCGGCGTTGCCTCGCTCTGAGGCGTTCCATTTAATTGCGGCGATAAAGGTAATGATTCTTTCGATATTAAATATATGTTCAGTGATATATTGTCGAATATTCGTGCTTTCATCATTAAAATAAATAGCATCGGTCCGCTAGTGCAGCGATTGTAGGTTATTCTATATTTGACAAAACTATAACAATAAGTTAACAGAACTATTTCACGATGAGTAAAAAATCAATGGCTTTACTATTCGATCGAAATAATTATCGAGCGTAGCTATGATTGCAATTTTCTTTTGAAAAATGCAACCATTCCATCAGTATTTTCTTATGACGTTGTCACGTTCAACTATCGTCAGTAAACCGACTTTACAGACAACCGTTTCGTTTTTTTTTAAATTTGAAATTAAGCTTACCTAGGGGAAAATATCTATTTGCAGTTTCTATTATTGAATAATAATATTATGAAGTGAAAAATAAAGATATACAAGAAATAGCGAGTCTTTTCCATTAAAATTTAGGTGTTACATATATGTATGTGCTTGAGCTATATGGACGTCGGCGTTCATATTGCTCCAGAGAATTCGCCTCGAATGTGGCGAATTTCATTTCGAAATGTCACGGTGCGGCGAAAAAAAGAAGCCGACTTATCTCCTCCCCCACCGTGGACCGGGACACCATATATTTGCCGAAGCCAATCAAGATTTCGAGTAGATTGCTTCCAAGCGGATTGCCATTCCATCTAGCGTATCCTTTCTTTTAACTACACGCGCGAGATGTTTTGTTTTTCGATGCGAAATTTCAATCTAACCATATATAATATTAAAACTTGTCCTGGTGAGGTGCAAGGATACATTTACCCGGAACTTCTTTTTAAATAGTATATTTTTCTCACAGAAAGTAATTACCTAAATATATTATTTTTATATAACTCGTGCGTTTAAATGATTATGAAGAAAATTTAAATGAACTGCTTTAAGGGAGAATCGCATGATCATAAATGGATTACTGCGCTTCTATATATATTTATTTATTTATTTATTTTATTTATCCCTAGTATTACATGATTAAATTTCCTATAATATATTTTACATGATTTAGTCATACAAAATGTAGAACCCTGGAAATTTACTAAAAAGTGCGGCTTCGGCGGGATTTTATCACCTCACTAGGCAGAGCCTGTATTTAGTACTGCGTTCATCTGTCGGGTGTATAGGTAATTTCTGCAATGTTGGAAAATCCTACAAGTGTATATTGTATAACTATTATAGTTTATGTATTACACAAAAAAAATATTTATTAAATTAAATGAAATATAATATATATATATATATATATATATATATATATATATATATATATATATATATATATATATATATATATATATATATATATATATATATATATATATATATATATATATATATATATATATATATATATATATAGTTTTGTGTATATAAAAAGAATATATACACAAAACTATCAAATATTTCAAAATATTGAATTTTTACATATTTTATGTTTCGTTCATTGTAAATAATCCATTTAGGTTAAAGGTAATCTTTCCAACTAATAGGAAAGAGCTGACTGCTTCCTTTCATTGATATGAGGGCATGTCACGCTTTTAGTTTTAAGTTTTCAGCTGAATATTGATCGCAGCTTCTTTATATCGCACCTTTAGAAAATAAAAAAACGAAATTCGAAATTTTAAATTCTTCCATCTGTCAAGTAGCTCGTCTTGTCTTGTTATTTCCCCTGAAATAATAGGAAATTGAGTGAGTTTACGTATAAAGAAGGATTGTAGCTTAATTTTTGAGATAATTGGATGAAGGGTGAGCGTTTACTAGTTGAAAAATGGGCCCAACTTAAACCTACTCCTCTTTCCGCAAGTGAGAGGCATTCATCATTCTCGTTAACACCTAAAGCATTCCCGAATCCGATCAAGGGAATCCTTCGTCACGATGTAAGTGGCTTTTATAATTATTTACTTTATAATCATCTTATTGATCAATTCTAAATATATATATATATATATATATATATATATATATATATATATATATATATATATATATATATATATATATATATATATATATATATATATATATATATATATATATATATATATATATATATATATACTTTTTAGAATTGATTAATAAGATGATTATAAAGTAAATAATTATAAAAGTCACTTACATCGTGACGAAGGATTCCCTTGATCGGATTCGGGAATGCTTTAGGTAAAAGCATTCCCGAATCCGATCAAGGGAATCCTTCGTCACGATGTAAGTGACTTTTATAATTATTTACTTTATAATCATCTTATTAATCAATTCTAAAAAGAATATATACCCAAAACTATCAAATATTTCTATATATATATATATATATATATAGTATATATATATATATATATATATATATATATATATATATATATATATATATAATATATATATATATATATATATATATATATATATATATATATATATATATATATATATATATATATATATATATATATATATATATATATATATATATATATATATATATATATATATATATATGTATGTATGTATGTATGTATGTATATATATATATATATATATATATATATATATATATATATATATATATATATATATATATATATATATATATATATATATATATATATATATATATATATATATATATATATATATATATATATATATATATATATATATATATATATATATATATATATATATATATATATATATATATATATATATATATATATATATATATATATATATATATATATATATATATATATATATATATATATATATATATATATATATATATATATATATATATATATATATATATATATATATATATATATATATATATATATATATATATATATATATATATATATATATATATATATGGGAGATATATGAATACAGTTATGAGGCTAATGAGATAATAATAACAATAATAAATAATATTAATCATTTGTACACCTATTTAATAACGTTATTTACTAACGACTCACAGTGCTCCCTCGTCGAGTGTAACAACCATAGTGTTAGCAGTCTTTTGTAATGAGCGTAATTTTGAATGATTGTAGCTTGGCCTAGTTGCGTAGTAAATATGTTATGGAGTTTCTTCCCTAGGTAAATATAGTGTCTTTGTCCAAAGGTCGTTCTCATTCTTGGTTGTATATGTCTGTATTTATGCCTTGTGTCGTATCTATGAGCGTTAGTGGTCGGCTTGCCGTTGTCCCGTTGGAGTTCTTTCCTGTAGCATATCAAGACCTGCCGTACGTATAGCTGTCTTGCATCCAACACCATAACGTCCAACACCATTCCCTGATGAGTTATCTTCAAGGGACAGTTTATTGAAGATGCGATAAAATAACATTCGTGTTCGCCTCTTTCCATACACTTTGTTATATTTCTGAATCATCAAAGTGTTTTTTTTACGATTTGTCTTATTGCCTATGAATGCCCTATTCTCTTTCGGGTGTTCTCATAAATCTAGCCAGGGTTACTATATCTCCAATCTCGACTTGCAATGGAAGATCTAAATAAATTATTTATTGCTACCGGTTATTCTATGTTCTAAATTATAACTAAAAACATATATTCCAATTTCTGTATCTTGGTTTAATACCTATATTGTAACTTAATATTATTATTGTATTGTTATTATTCATAAAATTTGATTCTTAATGTGCACCGCATATGTTTAATTAAATAATGGGCCGAGGGTTGATTGTCTGGGGTAGAATCCGTTTATCAAATATACAAATTGCTAAGCCAAGGTAGACAATATGGCTTCAGTCAATACAATTATTCAGGATTGATGGCATCTGCCCCCATTCACCTCGCTAGAGCATTGCATATATCTGAAATATATAATAATTAGCATTTGGGCGTGAGACCTTTCTGTGCGAATCAATGGAAACTAGACATTCGAAGTGACAATAATCGATGGTGTCGGGAGCTAGCTTAAGGTGGTGTTATGACAAAGGTATCAAGCTTAACGCAAAGAAAATCAAGCTGATACAGATCCGTTTAAACCACGCCGTAATACAGAGCACACTAGTGAGCGATCCAAAAATCAAGGGACACTCACTCGACGGTCTGCACTCTTTCATCTGAATCTTTCTCTCGGAAATACTCCAATGCTCCCTTATATCTAAACACTTCAAAAACTGTGGATGCGTTGTAGCATTACATTAAAAAACGGCAACGGGATCATGTCGGTTATCCGGGACAATCAGTTTCTAAATTCGACGCTGCAACCTTGCAATTTATTTAGACCAGTCTTGCACCGCTACCTTACGCTGACAGCCCATACTCGAACATCAATTCTACCAGAATTCTGCGTAATGACCATCAACAGCGTTTTCGAATCTAGTTGGTTTCTCAGGTGCAAAAATTGACAAAGACGAAGTTTTTCATACACTAGATTGTTATGTCGTCTCCAATTGACTCGCTGATCGTCCAGAAGCTTCAAATACCTGGCGATGACCACAAGCTTGATCTCCTGGCAAAAACAATGATGAGGGTTCCATGCTGCGCACTCGGAGTGCAGACAGTCGAGTGAGTGCCCCTTGATTTTTGGAGCGCCCACTGGTATTTATATTGTACGGCGTACTTTCAACGGATGTCTATCAGCTTGGTTTTCTCCTGACACCATCTTAAGGTAACGCCCAACACGATCGATTAGTGCCATTTCTAATTTACAGTTTTAATTATATTGCAGCTGTAGGCAACCTCCCTACACACACATCATAACACATAACACTCGCATGTGGATGCCGTACAGGTTTGGTCGACGGCCGTTCGATCGATAAATGTGCGCCGCGATTATCGATCGCATGTCATCACTGATCTCCGCCGCGGCGCGCGCGCAGGTGTGCGCGCGCGGCGGCAACGCCAGTCGTTTGCAATCACGCGCGCGAAGCGCACGCTTCTCGAGCCTTCCACCGCCGGGACCACCGACACAACCGAATTCGTCGCTAGAATCAGGAACTTTGCCGAAAAATTAAGGCCTTCTCCAGCTTCACGCCATTGTAAGCCCAAAGTGTTTATTTATAAGGAACTCAAAACTTGCGATCACGTATTCCTTCGAGAAGACACATCACGAGCTTCCCTCCGACCTGCATATTCCGGCCCCCACAAGGTAATTTCCAGAGGAGACAAAGTGGTTAAAATTATCTTCAATAACAAAGAAATGACAGTGTCTATAGACAGACTTATACCGACATTCACTTTGTACACAATGAAGACCATTTACCAGAGGTCCGAAAAGATTACGTTACACGTTCTGGACGTAGAGTGAATTATACCGATCACTATCGCCCTTGACGGTCTTTGGAAGGGGGTGATGTAGGCAACCTCCCTACACACACATCATAACACATAACACTCACATGTGGATGCCGTACAGGTTTGGTCGACGGCCGTTCGATCGATATATGCGCGCCGCGATTATCGATCGCATGTCATCACTGATCTCCGCCGCGGCGCGCGCGCAGGTGTGCGCGCGCGGCGGCAACGCCAGTCGTTTGCAATCACTCGCGCGAAGCGCACGCTTCTCGTGTCTCCGATCGCGACCAAGCGCACACGCAGAATCAGCTCCCGCAAACAGCGATATGTGTGTCGTTCGCTTCACGCTCGGCGATCGTGTGTAGTGTTACTCAATTGCGCCTTCTCATATTATTTATAAGGATAATACCACATCCGAAACCATACAGCTAAAAAAATATTTATATATACAAAGAATTATCTCACGCCGAAATGCTAATAATTATTATTTTCAGATATATTTAATGCTCCAGCGAGGTGGACGATGGCTGACCATCCATCACCCGAGTAATTTTAACGACTAAAGCCATTTTGTCTACCCGGGCTTAGGAATTTGTAAAACAGAAAAACGGTTTCTGCTCCCAGCCAATCGACCCTGGGGCCCTTTATTTACTTATATTTACATGGACAATACCAATCATATTGTATGGATAACAATAAAATAATACCAATAATATACAATATAAGGCGGCGATACAGGAAATAAAATATATATATATTTGTTTTAGTTATAATACAGAACATACAATACAATTTAATCCAACTCCAGAATGTAGGCATTCCTACATACATTTGTATGCGTCATTGCATCTAACATTCTCAGTAATGTAATGAAGGAAAATTAACTATCGTGATAGTTGTGATTATATAAATATTAAAGTAAATTATATAAAGTAAATTATATAATTATATAAATTAGGTGATTTATAGTCGGTTTGAGAATAATTCATAGACAAAAAATAATGTCATAATGAAAATTGCTGATCAAATAATAGCTGCCGGTCATTGTATGTTACAGATATTGTGCTCTTATTTATATAAGGTATCTGCCGTTGCCAGTTGAAGGTGAAGATATGGTAACCCTGACTATATTTATGAGAACACCCGCAAGAGAAAAGGACGTGACTTGTCACGTCCTTTTCTCTTGAGAACGAATTCGAATTCTTTTTTTTTCTCTTGAGAACGAATTCGGCTTACCCGGCATTCTAGTGGTCGGAAAAGCAGTACCAGATCAGTCTCAGCATGGTACTGTTACTTTCTTTAGGCGAGGGAGTACCCAGTTCTCAACTCCTTCAAACGCGACTCAAACCGATGGAAAATAGCGAAGTCATTACTGCCAACTGTCATTACTGACGAGTTTGGGGTACCAGATGGAAAACCCACTCATGTGTCCATCGACCGTATTTACTAGTTCCTCTCTCGGGACCCAGAGCTCAGAACACGACAAGATAATGTGCTCCGCGTTTTGCGGACCTTCACTGCATATGCACCCTCCGCGAGTCCAAAGTCAAATAATTTGTCTCTGAAGTCACCAACTCTGTGGTAACCACAAAAAATCACTGTCTCGCATTCTGGGGGGTGATTTTTGAATCGATAGAGAAAATTACGTATACGAGATGACGTCATATCTATGTCATTTTCGCAGTCTATGTTCGAATCTCAATTGAAAAGCAAAAGAGAATAACGTCATATCGAATACGACATTTTCTCTATTGATTAAAAACTCTATTGTGTCACCCCAAGCCTTTCCCGGTAAGTAGCCAAGGACTGATTAGCGCTCTCTCTCGGCCGGCGGACCAACCCAGTTGGGTTCCATTGCGACGCCTCATGCAGCGTGGTTTATTTCCTGGATAAGGGCGGGTTTAGACCAAGCGACAACAGATGGAGTTAATATTGAATTAAAATGTAAGGCGGAATGTAAATATTACTAATGTAGCTTGTATATGAGATATTCCAAGATAAATTTCAGAATGTCATTTCGGCCAAATAAGGCATATAAATTTAAGTCTCCAAGTCCAATATTTAACTAGTGATATATGACTAGTGCGCCGACTCTAGGTGGACCGATTTCAACCAAAATCTTTACAAGTTTTGCCATGACAGAATGATGCTTGTTTATCAAATTTCAGCTCAATCGGATTAGGCATTTGGCCGATATCGTGGAGGAATACAGACAAACAGACGTGCTTCAATCTGGAAATATTTTTAATCTGGAATATCTTCTCAGGGGGGCTCAAAATGGATATTTCCGTCTTTATCTCGATTATTTTATAGCGTGTTTACAATATTTTCTTCCTGGTCGGTTGGTGGGCAAGGAGAGTAAAATCCCTAACCAGAATGCGAATCAGTGATTTTGGTGGTTAGCCTACCTTAGCATGGCCTAGTTGGCTTAGAAATGAGTAGTTTTCTAAATTAAATTTTAATTAAATAAATAAATTAAAAAATCTCCCCTGCCATACCATAATGCTATATTTACGAACAATATTAGCTTAATTCCTGGGGCGCATAATATTCGGGTCGACGGTAATGAAGTAATACTCGACTGCAGAACTGTAACACTACACGCTGTAACACCGCAATATTTTCGCTGGAAGAACACATCGCAATATTTTTGCAGATATATAAATTCACCCAAGTGGTCCTTACAGTTCCAATGATGATTGTTTCTAGATTTCTTTGTTTACGAAGAAACCGCATCCTAGCCGCGCCAACTTGTATAGACGAGCATCTCAACTCCCCTCCCCCCACCTCCTAAGCGGAGTGCGGGTAAGATGGTACTTACCGACTGAAAATGTCATTTCCTCCGGGAGCATTATTCGTTGTCGCGTTTTCTTGAAGTGTCTGCCGCCCGTCTGCGCGATTCCCGACGATGTATCGCAATCAGCTCTCGAGATCAGCCGCGCGCGCTCCGAAGAATCGCCAACTCCGCAGACGGATTTACCTGACGCTGACTCATCTAAAAGAAGAGAGTCGAGAGTTTATAAGGAAAAGCATAGAGGTACGATTTCATAGATGTGAAATGAGTTTACGATAGCTATGCTAACCGAAGAAGTCGTTATAATATATATATATATATATATATATATATATATATATATATATATATATATATATATATATATATATATATATATATATATATATATATATATATATATATATATATATATATATATATATATATATATATATATATATATATATATATATATATATATATATATATATATATATATATATATATATATATATATATATATATATATATATATATATATATATATATATATATATATATATATATATATATATATATATATATATATATATATATTTTGACATTTTAAGTGTGTAAATTTTTAAAAATTATTTTCAATAATATATAAAATTAGATTCATGAAAAGTTACTTATCTGGGGTCCTGGTGGACCAGAAACATTTAAACGATAGTTAATGTCCTCTTTAAATACTTAGGGCAGCGGCACCTGTTTCCGCAAATGATAACCTATGATGTTCTTAGTTATTGCAGCCGAATTACTGTATGCCCTTGGATGTAATAAGTATAGGAGGATGGTTTCTGTAACAGAAATGGATGTTAGTAACTTATTTTAGAAGAAATTATATGATTGAGAATATTTCGACACTAGTCGTATTCATCTCTATGACATTTCTGATAGAACAATTTTTTCAAAATTTAAATTAAAAAAAAACTGAACATAGAGAAATGGGTTAATAATATTTTGCAATATCGTTATAAATGCACTATAACCGACCTTGAAAAACATTATTAATAATGATTTTTAAATGAAAAATATTAATAAGCTTTTAATGAATATGTCTGAACAAATATAATTACTGTATTAATTTTGCCTATTCAGACCGGGACCCTTGCAAGCGCCTAAAATATTTATAAAAGCCAACTCCCAAGATTTAACGTCTCTTTCTTTAGCGTTATCGCCAAGGCACTTAATAATTTTTACTTTAAAACAATTATCAAAAGTTAAATTGTGTGCCTTAGCATGCAATGCTATTGGAAGTTGACTTTCATTGCCTACGCTGGCCCTGTGATTATTTAACCTAATGCTAAGAGGTGTAGTTGTTTCCCCAATATAAAATGCATTGCAGGTCTGGCAAAGTAATTGATATACAATATTTCTTGAAATGCAACTACTATTAAAAGGAACTCTGTAACTGTTGGGAGTGTTAGGACTAGTAAAATAAATGCTTCGATCTAATAAAGGACATGTTTTACAACGTGATCGACCGCAAGGCTGTAGGCCCAAATTTTTGTTAGTACTAAGATAATTTCGATTATTTTTATTAAGTATTGATTTTAAATTAGGAGGTTTTCGAAATGATAAAATTGGTGGTATATCTAATAAACCTTCGGTTGATGGGTCGTTAGCTATAATAGGGAATAAATCTATTTTAAATAAATATTTTAAATAAATATTTAAATAAATAATTTTAATAGTAGTTGCATTTCAAAAAATATTGTATATCAATTACTTTGCCAGACCTGCAATGCATTTTATATTGGGGAAACAACTACACCTCTTAGCATTAGGTTAAATAATCACAGGGCCAGCGTAGGCAATGAAAGTCAACTTCCAATAGCATTGCATGCTAAGGCACACAATTTAACTTTTGATAATTGTTTTAAAGTAAAAATTATTAAGTGCCTTGGCGATAACGCTAAAGAAAGAGACGTTAAATCTTGGGAGTTGGCTTTTATAAATATTTTAGGCGCTTGCAAGGGTCCCGGTCTGAATAGGCAAAATTAATACAGTAATTATATTTGTTCAGACATATTCATTAAAAGCTTATTAATATTTTTCATTTAAAAATCATTATTAATAATGTTTTTCAAGGTCGGTTATAGTGCATTTATAACGATATTGCAAAATATTATTAACCCATTTCTCTATGTTCAGTTTTTTTTAAATTTAAATTTTGAAAAAATTGTTCTATCAGAAATGTCATAGAGATGAATACGACTAGTGTCGAAATATTCTCAATCATATAATTTCTTCTAAAATAAGTTACTAACATCCATTTCTGTTACAGAAACCATCCTCCTATACTTATTACATCCAAGGGCATACAGTAATTCGGCTGCAATAACTAAGAACATCATAGGTTATCAATTGCGGAAACAGGTGCCGCTGCCCTAAGTATTTAAAGAGGACATTAACTATCGTTTAAATGTTTCTGGTCCACCAGGACCCCAGATAAGTAACTTTTCATGAATCTAATTTTATATATTATTGAAAATAATTTTAAAAAATTTACACACTTAAAATATCAAAATATATACAATTTTACACTTTTTACTTACTTATTTTGCTATCACATGTATCACTATGAACGAATATAATTATTGGTTAAATCAGGTTAATTATCATTCTCGTAAAGCATCACAATTTACAGGACATGTAGAATATCTGTCAAAATGTCTAAATAATCATATATGTCCCAAAGGGTTAATACCTAAATTTCCTTTCTCAGCTATAAGTCCAGAAATCCAATATAATTTCCACACTTTAAGGTTTAATTATGCAATGGAGATTACATTTGTTTTACACAATGAATACAAAGTTTTGGTAGATAAACATTTAAGGTCTCTTATATATTATGTTGATTTGATAGAAATGTATTCTCCAATGCATTATATATATGCTAGTGAAATAGTTAGCAGTTCTGTAATTGATTTAAACAATATTAGGCTAAAACACGAAAATAAGTTTCATAATTTACAAATTTTTCACAAAATCAACAACTCTACACAACAAAATTATACAAGATATAATTCAAATCCTGTTTCAAATTATAACAATAACGAAAACATTCCCTTATATTCATCACAAAACAAATTCTCAGCTAATCGTCATTTTATAAACAATTATTCTCATGCAGATATGCATCCCGAACCTACACAAGTTCCTTTAGAAATCCCAATTATTGAAAATTTGATATCATCAGTTACAAATTCTAATGCTGCACAGGTTCCTATAAATACCGATAGACTTGTCGTAAAAAACTTGTCCTCAAAAATTATAAACCATAATGAATATTCAATTTTATCTAAAGGGCTAAATTTCACACCAACTCCCAAAGTTGACCATTTCAGTTTTGGAAATGATATAGCAAAATTTTGTCGTAATTTGAGATGGCGTGAGTTTTGGCATTCAAGGGACAAAAATGGTAATAATAGTAAATTACATGACGCACTGGCAAAATTTCGACAACATTCTAATAAAGAGCCACCCTCTCTTCCAAAAAATCATCCTGTAGAAATATTTATTACAGTTTTAATGAACAAAGTTACACAACCGACATTTTTAAACAGCCTCAAACCTACACCTAACTTAACATCTGATGAACTTTCAGCTCTTAACAATCTAAGCAAAGATACCAATATCATCATTTTGCCAGCTGATAAAGGTTCAACTACAGTCATCCTTAATAAAAGAGACTATGTAGCTGAAGGTTTGAGGCAACTCAGAGACGAAACTTCCTATAAAAAATTATATAGTGATCCGAATCAAAATTTTGCTAATACAATAAAAAAATATATTGAACAACAAAAAACCATTGAAAAATTATCAGATGAAGATGTTAACACTTTAATTCCTAACCCTATCAGAACACCAAATTTTTACTTATTGCCAAAAATTCATAAACCTAATAATCCAGGAAGACCGATAGTAGCTAGTTTTAACTCACCCACAGAAAGAATTTCAGCTTTTGTCGATTACTTTCTACAGCCATTTGTAAAAAATCTAAAGTCACACATTAAAGATAGTTACCATTTCATCGAGATTCTAAAAAATACCACAATTCCTAAGACTGACAACTTATTACTTGTTACAATTGACGCTGTCTCTCTTTATACTAATATTCCCCATGATTTAGGCTTAGAAGCGATTTCCCATTACCTTAATCAAAGGCCCAGCCCCCAAATTCCTTCTACAAATTTTCTTTGTAAGTTGGCTGAATTCGTCCTCACTAAGAATGCTTTTTCTTTTGAGGATGAATTTTATCTCCAAATTAAAGGTACAGCAATGGGAACAAGAATGGCTCCTTCTTATGCGAATCTTTTCATGGGGTTATTAGAAAATAATTTTCTTCTTACTCAAAATTTACAACCACTAATGTGGTATAGGTTTATTGATGATATTATATTGTTTTGGCCACATGGACATGACACACTCACTGACTTCCTTACAGATTTAAATAATTTCGGACCCTTAGATTTTACATACACTATATCAGAAAATCAAATTACATTCTTAGACGTTGATCTAACTCTATCCGAAGGCACCATTAAAACTGCAATTCATATAAAACCTACAAACAAAGAGCAATACCTACATTTCGATAGCTGTCATCCGTTTCATACCAAAAAGTCAATTCCATATTCAATGTCCATTCGCGGACACCGTTTAATTAATAATAAAGAAAATCTAGATAAGTACCTTTCTAATCTTAAAAAATCACTAATAGAAAGAAATTATCCTGCCTCTTTGTTAGATAAAAATATAATAAATTCCGAAACAAAATTTTCACCTAAACCTAAATTGGTGTCAAATTTAAATCAAAATAAAATCTTTCTAAGTACTACTTATTTTCCTGGCACTGAGAAACTGCGACCAATTTTAGCAGATTTATTCCCTATTATAGCTAACGACCCATCAACCAAAGGTTTATTAGATATACCACCAATTTTATCATTTCGAAAACCTCCTAATTTAAAATCAATACTTAATAAAAATAATCGAAATTATCTTAGTACTAACAAAAATTTGGGCCTACAGCCTTGCGGTCGATCACGTTGTAAAACATGTCCTTTATTAGATCGAAGCATTTATTTTACTAGTCCTAACACTCCCAACAGTTACAGAGTTCCTTTTAATAGTAGTTGCATTTCAAAAAATATTGTATATCAATTACTTTGCCAGACCTGCAATGCATTTATATTGGGGAAACAACTACACCTCTTAGCATTAGGTTAAATAATCACAGGGCCAGCGTAGGCAATGAAAGTCAACTTCCAATAGCATTGCATGCTAAGGCACACAATTTAACTTTTGATAATTGTTTTAAAGTAAAAATTATTAAGTGCCTTGGCGATAACGCTAAAGAAAGAGACGTTAAATCTTGGGAGTTGGCTTTTATAAATATTTTAGGCGCTTGCAAGGGTCCCGGTCTGAATAGGCAAAATTAATACAGTAATTATATTTGTTCAGACATATTCATTAAAAGCTTATTAATATTTTTCATTTAAAAATCATTATTAATAATGTTTTTCAAGGTCGGTTATAGTGCATTTATAACGATATTGCAAAATATTATTAACCCATTTCTCTATGTTCAGTTTTTTTTAAATTTAAATTTTGAAAAAATTGTTCTATCAGAAATGTCATAGAGATGAATACGACTAGTGTCGAAATATTCTCAATCATATAATTTCTTCTAAAATAAGTTACTAACATCCATTTCTGTTACAGAAACCATCCTCCTATACTTATTACATCCAAGGGCATACAGTAATTCGGCTGCAATAACTAAGAACA
This sequence comes from Micropterix aruncella, assembly GCA_944548615.1. Lineage (NCBI taxonomy): Eukaryota > Metazoa > Arthropoda > Insecta > Lepidoptera > Micropterigidae > Micropterix > Micropterix aruncella. Next base: position 18,784,336 of record OX155955.1, on the reverse strand, counting down.
TCATAGGTTATCAATTGCGGAAACAGGTGCCGCTGCCCTAAGTATTTAAAGAGGACATTAACTATCGTTTAAATGTTTCTGGTCCACCAGGACCCCAGATAAGTAACTTTTCATGAATCTAATTTTATATATTATTGAAAATAATTAAAAAAATATATATATATATATATATATATATATATATATATATATATATATATATATATATATATATATATATATATATATATATATATATATATATATATATATATATATATATATATATATATATATATATATATATATATATATATATATATATATATATATATATATATATATATATATATATAGAATATATATAGAATATATAGAATATATATATATATATAGAATATATATATAAATATATATATATTCTATATATATATATTTATATATATATATATATATATATATATATATGAATATAAATATATATAGATTTAACGATGTATATGTAGGTCCTACAAAAATTCGTAAACTGACAAGATATCACAGGTAAAAATTATGTAACGAATTTTTACTAAGCAAGCATCATTATCAAAAAATGCCATTATTGCTTTACGGTGGCATATTAAAATCGATGTTATCGATAAGTGCATAATACAGTCACTTACATACAAGAATATTAAAATGCAAAAAAATATATAAAATTACTAATTTTTACCCAGAGGGAGATTTTTGTATTCTTCGAGCTACTGTCGTCATTTTGGTATTCAAGAAGTCATCCAACATTTTTATCTAGATCTGACTAGACGAGAATCGCGTTAATAAAATGACTTGGTATTCACTAATTTCGGGTGCGAAATGTTTGCCGTGTAAGAATTTCTAATTCTTCAAAATTTCATTGCTCTTTCTTCATTGCTCAAAAGCTTTATTGCTTTATATTTTATTAATTTGGGTTTAGGATTGTGTAAGTGTTCTTAATCTGTACTGGTGATGTAGTGATTAAATCATAATACAATTCTTAATAGGCGGATTTGAATATTTCATTGATAAAATTAAATGTTAAATTTTTACTTTTACTCATCATAGTCTAGTCATGTATTTTTTAATTTTTTTATTTTATTTAGGTACATAGGATTAGGTATACAGTTCATTCATAGGTCATGTAATCTTATAATAATTATATAAATTATTTAATAATTAATATAGGGAGGTTTAACACATCTTACATGACCTTTACTGCCAATAGCACATCTAACTAGGCGATAATTTGGCCCGTCTCTAGATGTGCATATTTTTATGCAATTTTAAGAAATGAAGTGTTTTTTTTAAAATAAATTATTTGGACCCACCACCTGTATATATACATAAATATACCAATTTTATAAAAAAATATAGCTATGTAATAAATATATACATTTATAGTTGTAATTTAATCATATTTAATTAAGAAAAATAGATAAGTGATACTAAATAAATTGTCGTGCGTTCCAAAGAAGTTGATCAGATTTTACATATCCCTTGTTAAGTAGCCATCTATTAAGGTTTGCTTTAAATATTTTTATGTTAGGATAATTTTTCATGTCTTCACTAAGGGAATTATATAATTTTGGGGCTATGTAGAATATATGTCTCTGGGCAAATGTTGTCCTGACTGACGGAATTATATAATTGATACTCGCGGACATTCTTGTGTTCAGATTGTTTTGAGTTCGGGCGTGGTCATCTCTAGATTTGTAGAATGCAAGAAGCGCTTGCTTAATGAATAACTGTTTAGCTGATAGCACATGGGATTGGGAAAATAACAAGGCAGATGGATGACGCCGGTTTTTTCTGTGAATTACTCTCAATAATAATTTCTGCGCTTTTGTCAATCTATCCAGATTATCATTAGTAGTAGCGCCCCATGCCGCGACTCCGTAGGACAAAATACTCTGACACAAGGCCATGTATACCATTCTTATGGTTGTTTTGGACAGAATGTTGCGCAGCCGAAGAAATACATAAACCAGCTTTCTAATTCTCGAACTCAAATATTATATTTAACATATAATATGGTAATATAGTATTTTAAGTATAGTATGTGTTAGTGCTTAAATCTTCCTAAATCTTTTTATCCGCCTTTAAACTATCTGTTTCCAGGGCTCGCCGCCAAAAGACACAGTTTACTGGGACGAGCCTTTCTCGAACCCAGCGATCTGCCCAACTTGAAGGTCAGTGACCTGCTTGTACTGGTAAGAAGTACCGGGCTACTAGCTGACCACTGACCTAATCACACAGTGGGTAGTTACAAAAGACCTTACAGATCTAGGTGACATCAAGGGCTGGAAACAAGCCCCCCACTCCATCTACTACTACTACTAAACTATCTGTGTATTTTTACAGCTTCAGTGTCGAATTTATCTTTCTGATTTGAACTCTAAAACTTCCCTGTATTTTTGGTCACCATATCTGTGATATCGGCCTGGTTTAGTTTGAATTTTCAAGCATCTGAAGTCTGCAGCCGTCGAAGCTTATCGCTCCAATTTTCTTATCTATAGTAACATAATGTCCCATATTAGATTAACGTATTCATGTGATGGTCATATCTTCTCTTTACTTTTACGAGTACGCCGGCAATCTCAGCTGTCCGTAATCTCCGAGGATTCCTCCTCTTTTGGTAAAGAAGAGAGTGAGTGAGAGAGAGAGAGAAAGATAAGGAATACAGTCTTATAGCGCTGCTGCATCTCGCGTTTACCTCCCCTTCGCTGCCTATAAGTATGTGCATGCGCTGCGCTTTGAGGAGATTTGAAGAGATATGGCGAGAGACAATTGCATGTGCAGGAAAGCGCCCTTGAAGTTGAGATGAGAAATTTATAAATATAATGTATGGTTGTCAATGTGACAGAGATGTGATGTGATGTGGTATATATTATATTTTAGTATTTTTGCATCAACATCTATGTATCTTCATGATACACCTATTGTTGATGATACAACCATTTCTATTGTTGAAACGAAAAAAAAAACGATTAGATAAGCCAATTTACTTAATATGTTGACAGTCTCTAGTAACCAGTCTCAAAATAACCAAACCTAAATCGCAATTAGTTATCCGTAGTTTAAATTTACCAACGAATATATCCTAAATTTCTTGATTCGACGCACAAATGTGTGAAAAGCCCAACAGGCAAATATATTGTAGGTCAAATACAATCTAATATATATTAGTCCTTACTTAAATTAGATCAACAAGATAATATGTTAAATATAAATTAGCAGGCAAAATGATCAATGATTTGGACTTTATAGCCGGATATAATGTTAGTAAAGTTATAATTACTGCATTTAGTTTTATACAACAGCATTATTAGTTATTAAATAAATTATTGAACCAAATCCCCAATTTCTATTAATAGAAAGGCCTGCATGAAGTTTCCCTTCAGAGAAACAGATATTTCAGCCGAAGGTAGTTAGATATTTTAGCTTTAGCCAAGATTAATTAATAGACGAGTCAGTCAGGAACGGTATTAGGGAACAAAGGGATTAAATAAAACCCCCAACTGTGTCAAAAACGTTACGTACAATGGGCCCGCTTACAATATTACGTACAAAATTATCTTCTCAATAGAAAATGAATACGTGTCTGTGTATATAACTGTTGTACGTCTAAAACCTGCAAATGCAAAGAATAATATAAAAAACGAATTTATCGCGTGAGGTTTGTAACACCCAACGTTTCGGCGACGTTGCAGCCGCCGTTTTCTAGCGTAGACTGAAAGAGCTGTCAATCCTTTGTTCCGCGGGTAGACCGCATACCGCTGCCGCCACTGCATAGATTATAACGATGGTGGGGTGTTACATAGTTCACGTGGTAAATTCGTTTTTTAACTTATTTATAATGTCAAACAACTGCGATAGTCTCCGATTTCAGAATAAAAAGAATACTGCATTTAATATTATTTAAAGGGTAGGTACTTGATAGTTCCATCGATAAGAACTAGTTAAGCTGCTGTTTGAATCCAAAACAAAGGAGAATTTTGAGCGGTTTGAAAATTTATTTACAACTCAGTGAAAAAGTCTTTCGTTGAAGTAGAATGATGAATGATGACATGATCACAAGAGTTTAAAAAAAATATATTGTCGAGTCAGTGTTGTGCCAGGTAATTCCACGGTGGTTACTCTCCAAGTAATTAGTATCAAAAATAAAATAAAAACTATTACTATAGAAAAAGAAAATAATAAATAAACGATTTAAAACAGCAACCTGCTTTTTTACATACAAAGAGTATAAGACACCTTTCGTGAATCTATAATAGAAATCGTAAAATTCAATTTACTGTGAAACGCTGTGCATTATAAATTATATCTATATTCAAGAATGAGCACTTTTCTCCAACAAAAGGCAAGACGCGAACGGGGCGGAGAAATGCATAAAAAAATGAGAAAGGATGGAGAAAGGGTTCCGCAGATACATCATTAAAGATACGAGACAAAGAGACTAGCGAGACGCTGTATAAATACAGTTAAGCGAGAAACCATAGCGGATTAAAGAGGAAATATTAACGGGGCTCAGCATTACTATGGCACACATAGAAAAAGTGAAGAACGCTGATCAATTTCATACAGATTTGTGAAAGTAACGCTTTTTCATTTGGTTATTTGACTCGAGTGATACATTTTTACAATAATATCTAAAACGTGGCTTATCGATTTCGCATAAAAATTTATTAAAATAAAATGGTTAAATCACCCCAAAACTTTCTCGGCAAGTACCGCTAGGCTATGCCGCGAAGCCTAGGACCGATTTTATCCTGATATTAATTTCATAAATAAAATCGATGGGTGCCCTCTATCGGTCGGCGGACGAACCCGGCTGGGTCCCGTTCCATATGTTGGCCCTTAGCCGAGAAACGCCGCATGAGGTGTTAATATTTGATTAAAATGTATGGCGGAATGTAAATATTATTATTGTAGCTCGAATGTGAGTTTCTTCAACCAAATTTCACAATGTGATTTCGGCCAAATAAGGCATCTGTGTAAAAAAAATAAAATCCTTAAGTCCAATATTTAGAGATTAAAATTTGAATAGTGCGCCCCTGGTGCACCGATTTTAACCACAACTTTAGCAACGCTTGCCATGACAAAATGATGCCTGCATTGCGAATTTCAGCTCAATCGGATTAAGCGTTTGGGCTATATCGCAGAGGAATACATACACACACATAGAAACTCAGACAGACTTCAATATGCAAATGGTCTTAATCGTCTCAGGGGGTTCAAAATATATATTTCCGTTTTCATCTCGAAAAAAATGTTTATTGCGTTCACAATAACAAAACCCAGTATCATAGTGGTTAGGTTACCTGATATTACTTTGCAAGGTCCCGGGTTCGATTCCCAGCTGGGTTACCATTTTCAATTCTGTCGAATAGCAACGGAATTGCATTTCAATTCTGTCGATCGAATGCAATAACAAGACACAAACTTCGCGCGTGTTACACGCATACATACATATAAACACTTCATAGTAAGTAGGGTTGGTTGGAAGAGATTGTCGTATGACAATATACCCGCCTATTGTGAAATTTCACAATAAAGACTATAAACAAACAAACAATACTTTCCCTCCTCGTCGGTTGGTGGACCGGGAAAGTATAGGAAAAATTAAGGTATGCCCATTTGCAATTAGTCTATTTAATATGGTGACAGAACGGGAACGCTATCCCTTTTCTACATCTATACTAATATTATAAAGAGGTAAAGTTTGTGACGTTGTAGGAAGTAATCTCTGGATCTACTGAACCAATTTTGAAAATTCTTTCACCATTAGAAAGCCACGCTATTTGTGAGTGTCATAGGCTATATTTTAATCCGAAAAATGAAAAGACTTTTTCGTGGTAGTCGGATTTTCAAAGTAAGTCGGAAAAAACGGTCGAACGAAAACATTTCTAACTAACGCTGCCTTAACGATGAGAGATATATTATTAAGTTCTAAAGAAAAGTTGTAGAGCTTGATAATGCCTACAAAAAAGTCAGCGACAGCATATGTCTAACTTTATATTTAAGTCACAAAAATTAGTATTTTATATTAAAAAATAATTTAAATCATGTTTATTGGTCATGTTTATTGGTCATATTATCAGCAATTATGAATTCTTATCAAAATAAGTAAATTTATCGTCTCAAGTATTTAAAACAAAAGACTTTTCCCTTTTACTGCATATAATTTCCCTTCTACTGCATAAATAGTTAAAGAGATAATACGCTCACAAATAAGACACTCACAAGAAGACACTCACAAATAACGGTATTATAGTCAAATTGGCATGCAAATACATCCTACTACTATTATAAATGCGAAAGTTTGTAAGAATGTATGTATGGATGTTTGTTACTCTTTCACGCAAAAACAACTTCAGAATAACACATAGGCTATAATTTATAAAGATATATAGTTTTCTATCATCATTATCACAATTTTCCATCACCACGCGGCTGAAACCGCGGGGCGCATGCTAGTATTAAGAGCCCTATCACATATTTTTTCCAGAAAGGCAAGAAAAGTGGATTTTTGGCGTTCTAATTCCAAGAAATGAAGAGATTTCTACAAACTTTAATTACTGAATTACCTGGACCATTTCTTGATGTTGACCATAGCGGCCTTTAATTTTAGATATAACGAATATTATTTACTTATTCAGCCCATTTTCCGAAAGTCGTTATTCGTAAAACGCTCGGAAGGCAAACTTTGAGCTCCTTAATACAGTAATATCACTACAACGAAAACCGTATACTATTTTTTTTTATGTCCGTCATGTATTCTTGATGTACACTACGGCTTTATTTTTTCGTTTTTTGACCACATATCTAAGGTATACATTACTTACAATTACACAAAATTAAAAAAAATTCTTCCTGTATCATTCTAATTTTCTCAGAAACAAAATAATATTCTTATATAATACTTATACTATATTAAAGTTCACTCTTTTAGCAATACGACATAATATAAATTATTGTCATTAAAAAGGAGAAAACACTGCAAAAAACAATTAGAAATTGTGTATATATTTGCTTGCGCAAGAGAAGAGCGCTCAGTGCCGCGGTTTTCTCCCAGGGTTGAATAGTTATTTATTTATTTATTTATTTATTTATCCTATCTTTTATAGTTACATCCAAAAAAAAATGCGTTCATTTTTTCAACTCATTTTAAAAGAATACCTACGCTATTTTGTAATAAGGCTCTTAAATAAGATATCGCTCGTGCCGCATCTTGAAAGCGTCGCGTGGCGACACGCATGTGTGGTTGCCTGGAGGAGGCAGCCGGCACGATGTCAAACGGTGAACGAATCCGGTTATGTCTATTAAGGGTCGCAACCACCCCTATCGGAAGGGGGGGGGGGGGGGGGGGGAAGACCGACCGCGACGCCGACGTGACCGCTCCGTCTGTCCGCAAAAAGAGGAAGCGCGAATTCTTTATCTCGATCTAGGTCATCTGTCTCGCGAGTGGCTGCGCACAAAGGCCACCCCCTAACCTATCCCCTTCCGTTCGCCCTGCTCCGGTTCTACCGCAACCTCAACCTCCTATCAATCTCCAGCTATTGTTGTGGACGGCCCGCTGCAGGGCGCTCTCAATGCTTATCACAGACCGTTCAGTCCGCCGGACGCGTATGAAAGAAACTACGTTAAAAACGTATAAATTTGAAAAGCAACAACATTCAAAGACTGAAATTTTGAGTTTACAATAGTTCAATTACATTGCATAGTCACAAATGCGCCATTTTAATAATGCTACACACTCGATTTTTAATCGTGATATTTGGACGAATATATGGACGCCATTTGAGATCATAAGATAACCTACTACTCTCTTCCTTGTTTACAGCATCAACTTCTCTCTCTCTTTCACCGTGCATGGAGCCTATCCTTGGAATGCTTTGCCGAAAAATGTGAGAACCGCGCAAAGCATAAAATGTTTTCTAAAGACCGTTTGAAATCTTCCACATAGATTACCTTTCTTTTACTATTCTCATCCTTTTTAAACCTTTGCGTCCTTTTGTTAGTTTATTTTGATGTGGCACATTCTGTGCCGACAAAGAGTTAAATGTATATTTTATCTTAATCTTTTTTTTGACTTCTTCAAACTCTTTATATAGATTAAGTTAGTATCAGCTCGCAAACAATGTTCATACAGCTCTAAAATATTGCCTGCAGGCAATAGGCTCGGTTTTTTTAACGAATAAAGCTTTTTATTATTATTATTATTACATTTGAATCGTTATCCAGGATTATGATATTTATCGAGCGTGTAGTATAGCGTATTGCGGCTCGTGATACGGATCACCGAATTTCTAGAAATCCAAGATCTGGATCAAATATCGCGCGATACATATCGAGCGTCTAGTCTTTTGTCGATATTTATCGTGTCAGTATTAATTCTGGCAGCGATGGAGGAGGACGCGCTAAACAAAACAGCTTCCGCCGCACCTCAAACTAACGACCCACAATATTAAAATATGTACCAAGTATGTAATGTACAAAAATACATAAATATGTAATGTCAGAGCCGGCTTTTCTCTCACAGAAATTCGGTCCAACAAGGCATCTCTGTACCGAAATTCAAGTCAATGTTTCGAGATTTAAGTATGACTAATGCGCCGAATGATTGCTGCATGCCAATTTCAGCTCAACCGGTTGAAGCGTTTGGGCGCTATCGTGGAGGAATACACACGGCCAGACATACATACAGACAGACCTTAGTCTGAAAATTGTATTAGTCTTATCGGGGGAGGGGGGGGGGGTGGAGGGCGGGTCAAAATCTATATCCGTTTTCAACACATTTTTTTTGCGCGTTCACAATACTTTACCTCCTCATCGGTTGATAGGCCGGTAAAGTAAAAATCTTAAATCTACTTCGCTGTCATACTCTGCAGTCGCGATGATTGTCACTATGTGAACTACTAAATGATATCCTGGTAGTGGTAGAGCCATCTCAGTACATAAAAAAAAAGAAAATGTATTGCAAAAATATTTTTTATTCAATTGGCTATAGATACATTACATAAATAACGTATCACGCGGCATGAATCGGAGCAAAGCAATCGCCACGAAACACTTTCTTCTAACGGACATTTGATATGGCATCACATTATGCTAAGCGGGGGATAATATCGATTCGTATTTCTCTAGATAGTCTGGAAGCTTTCTGCAGTTTACTCAACACCACTTGTCCCGTGAATCAGAGCCATCTCATGTCAAAATACTCTCTCAAGACTTAACTTGCGTAAGTTGTTTATTTTAGTTTTTTTTAAATGGTAGTTTTTTGGGTGACAGTAAATATATATACTATATATTAAATAACTATAAATAATAATAGTTATAATTAACTACTAACTAATAGAAAATATAAATAATAGTTAAAATTAACAATAGGAAGATTTTTGTAAAAAACATACAGCATTTGTGTGAAATCGTAGACTGTCGCGGTTGTTTGACATTATAAATAAGATAAAAAACGAATTTACAGCGTAAATTTTGTAGCACCCGACGTTTCAGCGGCGTTGCAGCCGCTATTGTCCTGGAATCTGTTGTTCCGCGGGTAATCCGCATACCGCATTGACAGCTCTTTCAGTCTACCCTAGACAACGGTGCTACAAAATTCACGCAGTAATTTCGTTTTTTATTTTATTTATATAGCATTTGTATTTATTATTAAATCAATCTGGATAAGCCCTGCTGTTAAAAAAGAGTCTCTCAGACGCTATTAAACTTAATTTGAAGGACATAAAGTTTTAATACCCTCGACTTATGGCCTAGTGGCATAGTGGTTAGGTCGACTGATCTTACATTGTAAGGTTCCGGGCTCGATTTCCGAATAGGTCACCATTTTCCGTTGGGATAAAATTACCGGAATTGCATTTTAATTTCTATCGATTGAATGCAATAACAAGACAGACACTTACACACACGTTACACGCACATATACATATAGTAGGGTGATAACACATCATAGTAGGGTGGGTTATAAGAGATTGTCTTATGGCAATAAACCTCCTCACTGCTTTTAAACAAACTCAAAGTCTAGGCTTAATCTCCACATGTTTAAAATGATTGCCCTGGAACAAGTTATTACTTAGTTGGGCAGCACGGAACTATCATCACATATAAGCGTGATATATCTTGCTGTGGTTTTTTTTGTTGTTAAATTGTATTATTTGTTTAAGTGTAGATATTAACTATGATTTCTGTTAAGCTTGTTGCAAATTATGTACATTACCATAAATAACTAAATTATGAAATTTCTTAATAAAAAGTAGAATTGTGTGCCAGATGCAATGGGCTCTCATACTATTTGTAGATATCTATCGAGGGCGTATATTTGCTACAGATGCGGCCCATTTTTATGACGAAACATTACCGTCACGTACACACATTACAGTGGCATTTCTCTTTTATTCCTATCGGTTTGCCATAAATTCAGATGGCCAGTTTCGGAAGAAGGGTAAATGTCATTGCGGATAACGCAATGGAAATTATCAAGTGCTTTTCATATTAATATATCCTGCCAGTATGAGCCGATTGTGCATACAAATTCAATGAATTATTATTGCAGTTAAGATAACATAGTAGGTAATGTCGGGCGGTGCTGCGATATTAAGAAGGGGATTCTTTATGCGTCCGAGAGATATAAAAAACCTTTAAAAAAAACCATAATATTATTGTTGAAATAACAAAATGTATTAAGCAGAGCGAAGATTTAAATTATTTTATTTATTTTAGTAATGCAAATATAAAAATTGAGTAAAGAATTTCAGCTTAGGAACTATGCACAAAAATATTTTATACATTGCTTCAATAACAAAAAATGAATACATCTCGTGGCAACGTCACCTATATATATATCTTATTATGTAATGTTGGTCTTCCGAATAAAATGAAATTATATTACATTTATTATATATAAAATCGAAGACTATCGCGGTTGTTTGACATTATAAATAGGATAGAAAACGAATTTACCGCGTCAAATTTGTAGGACCCGACGTTTCGGTGACTTGCAGCCGCCGTTGTCTAGGGTAGACAGTCTACCCTAGACAACGGCGGCTGCAACGTCACCGAAACGTCGGGTCCTATAAATTTCACGCGGTAAATTCGTTTTCTATCCTATTTATAATATTTATTATATAGTTGTATTTTACGGGACTATGGGTTCAAGGTGATGGCTTAAAACAATATTTGTTATAGGTCAGCGGTTCGATAACGGCGGTTTTTGCGTAGTCGACTATCTATTTGCTGATAGAGTTAGATTAAATTTCCCATTCTGAACATCCTTATTTTCTTATAGGTACGTCCAATTCTAAGTACGAAATGATTTCCATTAATTAATAATTAAATTAATTATTTCGGTTATTTCGCTATTATTAGTTTCACTTAGCACGACTAGAACTCTTTTAGTATCAGGCCTTAAAAGCACAAGTACATGACAAATTACATAGATAGTCGCGTCAAATGTCAAAATTAACATTCCAAATTGAGCAAATTACGGTAATGAGCAAAGTTGAATTGACTTTGATTTATCAGCGCGTTTGGATCGCGTTCTCCCCTCATGAGGAATGTAATTAAGAAATTGTCTAATTGGAACTGTCGGGTGAGAAACTCAGGTGTACTCTGAACGGGTGCTAATTACACGTATCTGATTATTATACTGAGTTGATATGATAGTAATTGATACGCTGATGCGTATCCTAATATTCATATCGTTTAAACTGTAAATCATGTTGTTTAAAATAAATAAAATAAAATAAATTATGGCCTCGAAGCGTTGCACTCAGTATATATTTACGTGTGTCCCGCGCGTGCGCGACTAATCAAGGATATAGAGGGCCCATATGCAGCTTTCTCTTTCTATTCCTCTATCGATTTCTCTGGCTGGTTGCGTGGTATATTCTAGTTTTTCTATGCATTACATTCAACAAGATATCGGGTAATCGTTCCTGACTCGTGTATCCTTAAACTCTAACACTCTTACCAATAAAATTATCTTATAACCGCGTTAAACCCTTGTTATTGTTATACCCGGTATAGCCGAGTTATAACGAAGTTGTAAAATCGTGACCAATAAATCAGTTATAACGCGGTTATAACTACTCCCTGAAACCAAAGACAAGTCATATTTCTAGCATGGCAACGCCCGCTTGGAAGCAGTGTGGCCAACTGAAGCGGCATGAAATGCACATGAAATGTCACTTTTTGTTGTCAGAAAGCCCTTGCCCATTGTTTTGTTACGCGAATGCTGATTGAATTTATAGTGGTATTTTGCAGGTCAGCTCTCAGGATATCGATGATTCTTGCGGCGTATGGCTTAGTGAAACGATATTTAGTTTTAAAATTGTAATCATCCAAATCGAACGGGTCGTATCGCAATTTGTAAATTTTTGGTCGCCTATCACGACGCATTTTGATTTCTTCCAATAAATCCAGATCGATCATATCATCCAAGTCGACAAAATCCATTATTCGGCTAAAACGCAGGATTTCACAGCAGTATAAAAGGCGTATCCTCGTCGTAACACGGCTATTACGACGAAAGCGCACGATTCGCGAACGAGAAGCTCCACGTCCGCGGCTGTCAGGTGGCTGTCAGTTTGAAACAGCTGTTACGCCGGTCGGCCATTTTTAAGTTAATACTCCGTTAAACCGCTGTTATACCTGGCCTAGGGGTGGTATAGCGGAGTTATAGTGCGGATGGAAATCCAGTACCACTATTCCATGCTTATACCCGAGATGATCAGTGGTGTAAGCTATACCGCGTTTATTGGTCACAGATTTTCTTATACCTAGTAATAACAGAGGTATAAATTTTACAACTCGTTTATTGGTAAGGCTGTAAGAATTTTGTTAAGATTTTATAATCGATGGACGAAGTTTATCGATTTAAAAAGGAAAGATATTACTTTTGAGGGTGAGTTTTAATAAGACGAGAAATTTGAGCAAGATTCCCGGAGAAACAAACATCTGCTCGGAGAAATGGCAATAGGATTCCGTTTGATAACGGAGTTCGAATAATATTCAATTATAACTTACTTGGCCGAGATCGAGATTCCTTCATTCGCAGAATTGAGCAAATTAAAATTCGGATTGCTTAGACACAGAGGGAGAAAAAGAGAAAGGGAATTCTTTTTGCTTCCTTCTCTGTCATCTGGTTTTGAATAGTGACAGCGATGATATTAACATTGATTATATAGGTTATTAAATTGCTGTCGACTAGAACGGGCGAACCCGTCACCTCAGAAAGTTTTAACGTAATTTGATCGTTCTGTCTCCCGTGAGGTAAGCGCAGAAGACTTAGGATTGAACCGTCCACCGTCAAGCTCCGCCACATGCCCGTAAGAGGCAAACGCCTTAACCGCGACGGACGACACTCACGCCCTTACTGCTCTACCTTACGTAGCGGTGAAACGGTGTCTACCGAATGTTAACCGGGATCGGGTAGCCAATAGTCGTTTTTAAGAGCAGTCGCCCTAAGGTGAACAATTACCCCCGCTCTATAGGAGACAGTATAGTTTTCAGTAGACTCCCCCGACTGTTAGTCAGAATGCACAATCAATTAACTGACGCCGAACGTTGCGAAAACCGCCCAGGAGCGCCAGAAGATTGACTTTTGGGGGAAACTGGCCCTCAGGCCAGAGTACTACCCGGGCTCGCACTTCATACGTGAAGGCCGCCGGATGAGTGTTGACCCGTGAGTCTGACCGATTCTGAACATATGCGACTTAGTGGCCATCTGCAACAGGCCCATTAGCTTCCAAGATCTGAAGCAGTGAAGATCACGTATGGCGCAAAAGCGGTTTTTGATTTTTTGTCACGGCAGAAAACGTCAAAAATGGAACTTTGCTTTCACCTTGGCCAAACTGCTTCCAAGACGCTTGCCTGGGTTAAGACGCTTGCCTTGCCTTGGCTTACAAAGACGACGCCCTATCAAGGGTCTGGGTTTTCCGGTAGTTCGGTGAGTTCAAGAACGGATGATAGACCGTTGAAGACATGGAGCGGTCTGGCCGACCTTTAACGAGTGGCTTGGACAAAAATGTGGCTTAAATAAAATATCTCTTGAGTGTAAGATCAATCGCCGAAGACTTACACATGTGCTAAACAACGGTTCACAAATTATTCCTGAAAATTTGAGCATGCGGAAGGTTTATGAGAAATTGGCGCCAAAAATGTTTAGTGACGAACAAAAACATCGAGGAGCTAACGTTTCCCGTGAGATTTTGGAGCAGTTAGAAATTGAACAGGGCCTTTTAGACGACGAAATAACAGGCGACGAATCTGGTTATTCCACTACAACCGCAAATACGTAAGGAAACAGTACGTTTCGAAGATATCCCGCCATCAAACGGGTTGTCACAGAGTTTCTGAAAGAGGTTACGGCAGATAACTTCCAGGGAGCCTTTGCAGCGTGGAAATCGAGTTGGCAGCGGTATATCGACCCCAAGGAGACTATTTTAAAGAAATTTAATAATATGTGCCGATCGGATCAATACATTTTTTAGCAGTCTCATTGCGGACAGATCATGTATATTGCCTATTGCGTTATGCATAGGTTTTCGTGTCAATTTAATAGGAACAGACGTGCCGCTAGTGAATATGATATATTCCACGCCAGCAAGGGCATTATTTGCGCGCACTGCGGCTGCCTCGCATGCATCGCGGATGCTAAATCAAGCAATTTTCCATGCGGAGTGAACGCGAAGTGAGGCAACTCTTTTGCTGCTACAAAATTGATAAAGTGCTCGTAAATAAATCCTTTCAATGTTTGCACTTTGATGCAGCCGATGCAGTTATCGATGCTCCATAGCGAACTGGCTGGAAGGCAGCGCGCAGCAAATCCTGGCCGAGGAGAGAGAAGTAGGGGAGAAGGAGGAGTGCAATGGCTGGCTATTATCGTAAATACAAGCCATGAAGCCCTGCCAAAATCAGAGCAAACGCGCTTCATTTGATTATGCTGCGAAATGCACGAAATTCAACGATGAAACGCGACCGCGACGGGTGGTCCGAGATCCGGCAGTTGAAACAATCCACTTTGACATTTAAGTGTGCATTTTAGTGGCAGCGATTTCAGTCTCCTTTTTTTTAACTACTCGTAATCTGTGAGTTCGTGTCGGCACATGTACTCACAGATTACACAAAATACAATTACAGACACTCGAGAAAGACCAGCCTCAAGTGGCTTTATATATATTTGTGGTGTAGTCTCTCTGGATTGTTGTCTTTATCAGTCAGCAGTACTAAAAATGTTTACTGTTCTTGTGCGTAAACATGGCGCAAGTGACCGACTGTTGCCTCGTAGTCCTATATATGTTTTTTTCTTTATGGACTGTCTAAAATGTCAATACCGGCAAGGTATTGGACCTTGCCGGGTTAGTGCCGGGATCTCGTGGGCGATTGTACAAATATTGCCGCATTTCATGTGTTCGCAGCGAGGTAGGTTGCTTAGTCGGTTCATCCTGATGCAGATGGTATTACCCCAGGAGAACCTTCTCTCTTGAATGCCGGGCCGCTTTTTCCCAAAGTAGCTCTGTCTGTGACCATTATCTTATTGCCCTTGCGGGCGCTATTGCTCTTTTTTTCATGACCCCGAAGAATGCTCGCTATTCCAATTCAATCGCTCGCCACCTCCTCAACTTTCTCACTCGGCTTAGCGACAGTAATTACTTTCGTAATGCTGTAATTTTGTTTTTGTTATATTTTATTTATAATCGACTTTAAATCTATTGTATTTTATTCCACGTTGATCTCCATCTGTCCAATATATTTTGCAGTTTTATTATAAGAAAGATTTTTTTTAAAAATTTTAATATATGGTTTCAGGGATAGATGGACCGTCGGTGGGTACAACTCAGCTACGATAAGGGCCCCCCAAGTTGTAGAGATCCCAGCCGCGCTATTGCCCTTTGAACTTGCGGGGTTTCTGTTGCTCTTAACCTCCTGAGCAGAAAAGGACACATGTTGTTATAGCTACCCGGGCAGTAGAAGGAAGGCTTCTAGCATCCACTACCGTTGACCTCTTAATCCCCGAACTTATTTTGCACTTCAAAAAAAAACAATCCCATCATTCTCTAGGGAATTTATTCCCCCGTACGATACCGGAGACGGGCTACCCGCTGAGATTCAGCAATCTTTGCAGTATTAACCTACAGAGGCATGGCTTGGTTACAGCAGTGCCGTGTGTGTTATATCCTCTCTTTTCGGGCGAAGTATTCTCGTATCTCCGCGTCTGCGGCTGCCGAGGTGGATTGATGTCGTAATGTAAAAATAAGTTGCGAGACGGGTCGTTATAAACTTGGAAGATTTCTGAGCAATCGCTGTTTTGAAACATGAGGTGCTCTAGAATTTAGATCGTCGAAAGTACATCCAATGAGAAGTTCGCTGAGTTTAATAAGATAATGATGTGAATATATCGAGAAAATGATTTAATTTACTTTAGTGTCATTGTTTTCACTTCACTACACCACTGTACTACTCAAAATCGCGTCTAACTATTTTACTCTTAAATACTGTAAAGCACTATCTCTTCGCCTCATGAAGCAATAATTTCACAGATGTACTAGATTCCATAAATCTATTGTGTTCAGCTGAGATATAGCCGGGGATTACTACAAATACTGGTCAGTCCAGTCCACATTGCTCACAATACTACAAGAATTAAATACAAGTCACTATCATGTTCTCATCATAATTATTATCAGTCCAAAATATCCCTCTATTGCAATACGCTCTCTACATTACATGCAACCATCCTTCAATAATCGTAGATCAATGTACATTACTCTTATGTGGTCTATTTGAAACAATATTATGCCATTCGGGACCTACAACGAAGTTTCAACTTTCAATGTTGTGTGCACGAAGGTACTCGTAGCTTGAAAAATATTGCTCAGCGTATTTGGATGCAAAGATGTAAACGGGTGATTTTTCGCAATGGCCTAGAAAAATTGGGTCCGGAAAGGTTATTCTGGGCCTCTGGTGCGATAGCGTCTGAATCCGGAAGGTTCCTCTGATCTCCCCACCCCCTCCCCCTCCCTTCCGCGTTACGTTGACGCCATCATTCATTACCGACCATCACAATGGCGACATGAAATGACATTGGCCCGGCTCTATATCCATTACGCTCAATTTTGTGATTATTTTGCGATAAAGATAGTTCAAGTGACCTCATTTCAAAGATTCTTCATTGATTCGGTATTAAAGTAGCCAACGGTTCTCATGCAGTTGCTTCCAATATGACCCACTATCTTGTTTTCAAAATCGGATCAACTCACCGTTTAGCTCCCATCCAGTAGCGTCTTCGAATGAGGGAAGGTTTTTTTTTGTTTTTTACTTATTTAAAGAAAAACACATTTTTTCAATGCAGCATTGTAACATTAATATTAAAGGCTTAAATGTAAATAGTAGCAAAATAGAGAGCACCGCAGACCACATTTTTTTTCAAATCAACTCCGCCTAACTAGGCTTAGGCCCATAGTAAGGTAAGCGCACCAAGTAAACAGTATCTTGTGCATACTTTAGACTACTTAATTTTAAAAATATGCTAGGCATCAAATAATATAAAAAAATAACTAATAATAGTAAACACTGTAGGTACAAGTTAATTATTAATCTAAAAACTTAGTCATCTACATGTAAATGCGTCTTTTAGTCTGTCAGTCTACGAATAATATCTAAAACATACCCATCCTACACTGCAAAATAGGATAGAGGGTAAAGCCTTTGTGTCCGATGCTATCATGCTGGTGGATCAGTTTCACCTGATGAATGGCCCTCGGGCGCTACCGGGCGGTTTGCGCACTGTGCGGCGATAGCCAATCGACCGTGTCGGTTGGAGTGGGGGAACAACATAAGGTTTCCTAAGCAGCAGAGGGGGGGGGGGGGTGCTTACTTGATATCAGCCTTTCTGGAAATGACTACCGACGAACCGGATCCTAAGTGAAAGACGGGCAAAGGACGCATTTCTCCGCGATAAATTCATATTGAATTATATCAGGTAGAGGACCGCGCAAGCGACCTCGAACCCGTAACCAGTTGGGAGGCTGAAGAAATCAGGCCATAAGTAGTACCTTGGGGCGAGGCTGCCCGCTGGGTGCTTCTCAATGCTTTGTGTAAGGCATTGGTCTCTGACGGGTCAGTTGGCGGAGCTAGGTGGTAAATTGTTACATCCCCAAGTCTCAACGCTCAGCTTAGCTTCCTGGGTTGACGGGTTCACCCGGTGTACTTGACAAAACTCCACTGCTTCAGTATTAAATCGAAGCAATTATATAATGTTGATAGTCCAATTTCTAGTGGCGTCTAGGAGGCAAATTCTCGGTAAAAAAATCAAAGCTAGGCTATCTATTCTAGGCCGACGTATGTTAGGAAACATGCTGAAAACTTTGATAGAAAACCACCACAAAATAATTAAAAAATAATTCCATCTATTGCAACCCCCGCGAATGCCCACAAGGCAGCCTTTTGACCTTATTTAATTTATGGACTAAATTGATATAATTTTATAAAAATTCTGCGCTTTCTACAGCGGTGAATACTCTTTCTCTCGGCTATATATTTACAAGGCCGTCCAGCGCGCGTCGCGACCCGCATAAAGGTCCCCATTTAAATTAACACCCCCGCTTTGTGGGTTAATTTGAATATTTTCGGAGGTTTTTGTTTTATATTTGTATTTTTTTTCGCGCTCGGTGACGCGCTTTTTAAATCAATTTATTATTTCGTCGAGCAGGCGACGCGCTTGTCAACTTGTCAACCAGTGCGGTAAGCCCCGGAAAATTGGGTCTATGCCGTTGGGTCGACGTATTTGAGTAATTACGCCTTGATTAGAGAAAATTCGGCGACGTGGAAGCAGAATAAATCTCTGGCGGTGGAGGGAGGATGGATTTCCATAATTAACATTTTGATCGTTATTGTAAACTCGTACATTTATTCACCTAATTTAACGCAGGAAGTGTTATAAGGATATGGGCCAGTTTAAGTGCTTGTCAATTTGTCAATAGGCCGCGGTCTAGAGGCCGCAGACTTCTGGGGACGGCAGATTTCAGAGGGCGCTCGCTTTAGAAGAAGCGTAGAAGCCTTCAGGTTCGTGCGCGATTATGTACTAAGCAATTATTGTACTAAGATTATGTAATAAGTGTAATAGATATGTAATAAGTAATAATTTTGTGCATAGAGTTTCCTACCTATTAACTGTTAAATGTAATTTGGATAAATGTTTTAACTTTCCTTTTATGACTTAACAAGACTACAGGGAAACCTGAATCAACATTATTACCCAACCTCTCAACATTTGTGAAGAAGCCTGTGCAACGTTAACTTAAACTTTGATATAGCTTTCCTTATCGCGCTTTGCACTCCAGCCACAAATTGTTCTAGAGAAAGGTACTTTTCTTGTTTACAGCGAGTAAAGAATTATCAGAATTCTTCATTATCTCAAGAAAAGCTCAACTCTTTGGCTCTTTTCTATATAGAGGCAGAGATAACGAACACCATAAACTTGTTCATGCCTAAAAAAGGCGGAGGTAAATATATATATAAGTGATTAGGATAGGTAGGAGGGAGGAGGGCGGCACAAGTCAAGTGGCCTATACTTGAGGAAATGATAAATCCAACATTGACTGAGGATCGGCGCTGACGTCAGCCACGGGTACTAATATCAATTTCAATGTATACATAGATAGCTTTAAAGCTAGACCGCCTAGCACGCGCAACATTCGGTGCACAGGATCGCTGGTCCAGGGCGCCAATCCTGCGTGCGTCGGCCGACTCATGCACTATATTTATCTATATATTCAGTTCTGCGCTAAACGTGGCACCAATCCTGTGCCGGTGATGACATTTTCGAGGGGTCATCTACAACGTTCCCAGCGCCCCTCCCAAGATAACGTCTTTCGCAACCGTTCGCTACAACGGGTGGCAAACGGTTTCGCATCTTAGGCCTTAGGTTCCATTTTCTGGTCGGCCCAACTCACGATTCAGCTCCTATTCAGTAGCCTACTCGTGTGGAAGACTACCCCGGGGAGGGACTTAAGGGACTTAGGAGGGAGAAGACTTAATAGCGGACATTGGCATCCTTTGCCCGACTCATCACGCTTGATCGGGGTAGCTGACCGGTCGTTTTAAAAACGGCT
This sequence comes from Micropterix aruncella, assembly GCA_944548615.1. NCBI lineage: Eukaryota > Metazoa > Arthropoda > Insecta > Lepidoptera > Micropterigidae > Micropterix > Micropterix aruncella. Next base: position 18,764,213 of record OX155955.1, on the reverse strand, counting down.
GACATAAGGTCAAAACCACTCCCGCTTCATAGGTAACTGTATGTCGTTTCCAGACTCCCCTTTTTTCCACAAGTGTAGATAGTGGTTTAACGGCCCAGTTCCACCTGAGGTATTCCCCCGAATCCGCGATCTTATGATCCCAACCGCCTCCGACTGCAAGATTACAGCCATGGCGGAAGCTCAAAGCGGCCCTGACAGAGTAAGCCTCTCTTCGAGGAGGCTACCAGATAGGAGTGGAACCGTGAGTTGGGCAGGCCAGATGACAGAAAGAGTTTGGTCAACCCCACCCAAGCTGCACGGAACCATTAGAAACCGGTAAGAACAGTCATAGATAAATAGTACATACAATCAATGTTTTGCTGTACAGATTCGGCTCGCAGACGTATGAATAACGATCAGCGTATCATTGAAAGCCACATCTATCATCCATCGCTACGTATCGCACCCAGCCAACGCCAACGTTGACCACCAATCGAGCATTACATTAGTTGCTTAGTAAAACGTTATTATGTAGATCAATATTTTCGACTATTTGAATTCGGATTTGCAACGCGGGTGCAAATCCTGTAACCTAAAAATACTGCTTAGTGCATTAAGATGATAGAATGATAGTCACATGCGTACACTATAAATAATGGGGTGTTCACCGAATTCATAACCGACCAGGCGTACCTGTGAAGTATTTTACAATTAAGGTTAACAGGGAACGCGACACGAAAATCAAGCGGTCCGACGGCGTCGGCGTCGCTGGCTTCTGCGTCGCGACGCTGAGTAATTTGACGATCGTTCTGAATTTTCCATTACTTCCGTCTCCTGTCGGAATTTCCGACGAGCGGTATTTAGCCGATAGCAGGCTGCCAACCATCCACCGCACCGGCTGTCGTGGCGTTCTGTGTGCTTTCTCAAAAATATTGATCTATATCAAAAAAAGTTTAATTATTTCTGTAGTGGATGACAAGAACTGTTGACCAAACAGTATGGCATCAAACTAATGACTGATTTATTCAGCTATGAGAGCCTAAAGACACAAATAATTTATTTTATATACGAAATACAACTATAGATAGATAGACAGATATATACTAATTAATTATTGCATATTTTAAGACAAAACATACAATACGCGTACTTACTTGGAATTGCTTAAATTACATTTCTTACAACCAACATTGGAGAAAGTGAAATAATTTAGGTACTGGTAAAGTAAAATAAAGAAAATTTTATTACTTAACAAAAATTAATCAAATAACAAAAACGCAATTTAAAAAAAAGGAATAACTAGGCTTTAGAGGATATCCGCAAGAACAGGAGATGATGGATTGAGAAGTAAGATAACTAGGAATTTAAGGCGACATGATACCTGGGAACGACCATATCTGAAGAAATTTAGTTTTATGAGCTTTTTGAAAAATATAAGCATTAATTTAAAAAAGTTTCTAAGTGAATCCCTCGATAAGAAACCAATTTAAAATTTGAACTCAAAAAAGTTGCTCATTGCCTTGGACATTAAGGCTTTAAACTGACTTCGAAAACTTTCAGGCGCGTTTACTCCTACAATGTAAGCGGTGAGTGTGTTTTATTATAATTTCATTATATTGACTGGTTAATTCTTTAGGGCAGAACTTAGCCACATTTTTTATTTAGGCCCTAAATTAATTACTATTAATTACAACGTGAGGGCGCTCTGAGTGTTACGCTAAATATGCTTTGCCATTAACACCCTTATACCACCACTGCGTAAAGATAGTTATTCTGTGCTAGCACTGCCATTGACCGTTTAGTATGCGTCTGGTTCCCGGCGCTAGCGGACGTGGAATCTGCGCTTGACGCTTCGTCAACGCTGGATTTTTATTGGTCAAACCCTACAAAATTGACTCCGCTTGAGGTCTCATGTCGCCTTAATTACATGAAATGCTTTTTCAGACACTTGAAAAGTAGAAACTTTGCAGCGTATCTGCCATAGCTCTACTCTCTAGCTCTCAATCTCTACTCTCTAGCTCTTCAACTATAGCTCTCCGTAAGTTCAAATTTCAATAAAGTGTGTAAACTCCATTCATTAAGACTTCCGATGCTAGTTCTCCTCATTCACTGACAAACAGTAACTTGATCTATGTTTCAGTCATATTTTGACTTAAACAGTAACTCCCTCGTTCGTCGTTACTTGTATGAGAATAAAATAAACTCTTCAATATTCAGTGCCATTTTCCGTCCACACCTCTTATAATGCGATCCGCTCTGATGTTGCACATACGTATAGATATGCAGATACGTAGCAGCAGGACGTAAAGTTATGTGGAGCGCGGGTGGAAAGGCTGGTTCGATGCCAGTGGTAAGAGGGCAGAGATATAATAGTGACTGGATCAGCTAGACTACTTGAAAATACTTTTCGAAAATGATATATCTAAACGTAAACAAAGACGATTGTGATTTGTTATTTCATAAGATTTTGGTGCTAGTGCGATATCAAAGTCGATGAGTTCGGCTCGACACGGGGTGATATCATCGTGCATATCGAGACTCGACGTGCACTAGAGACGTTAAGATGATTTTGAAATGTTGAGTTGCGCTTTCAGGGCGTGATTGCGGAGAATCCATGATATGAATGATAGGGATATGAATGATGAGAATGATAGGGTAAAATACGGTATGAAGACAGAATTGATAGAACAAGGAATCCGCAGTACTGAGAAAAAGAAGGTTGCTGTTAAAAGTTTGTAAAATGGGAGGGTCGTTTTAAGAACCACATGGTCGGTCTTGGCAGATGTTGTATCATATACTGCACTTCTCAGAAGATCGTGGTATTCATAGCAGCTACCAGTATATACCTTACTTTACTTATTATAAGCAAAAAAGTATACTTTAAGCCCAATTTAGTATATATAAGTATGTAGCGCAAAGGAAAATGTCTGTGTGCGGAAAAAACTGGGCTTATTCTGTGATCTCTCCAAAGCCTTTGACTGCGTTGATAACACCATCTTGCTATGTATGCTCGAGCATTATGGCATTCGAGACAGGGAACTAAATCTAATAGAGTCTTAATAATTGCAAGGACAAAAGCAAGCAACTAAAATTCTAAATAATTTGAGTAATCTCCCAGATAAAATCACAATCTATTCTAGGCATACCAGATTGCGGGATAATAAATAATGACGAAATTACTCCTTATGCAGATGACGATTTAAAAATTTTCAGAGAAGTAATCTTGGGAAATTTAATCAAGCGAATTGATGCTACAGTGAAAAAGTTGGGTATTTTGTTTAATGTGAACCGACTATCTCCTATATATATTCCTTGAAATCAAACTCAATTAATTTATCTCCTCGTCCGTCCCAAGATAATCGCATCCACTATGATGAAAATAACATCAAAATATTGACCATATAACATTTTTAGATACTAAACTCTAATGCGGAATGGCGGCAAATTCGATAATAATATTTTGACTACAGAAAAGAGCAGTTAGTAATCGGTTTACAATATCATCTCTAACATCTTGCGGAACTTATTTAATCGAATCTGGCATCATGACAATATATGCTACTTATGTATACCATGGTGTCATATATGCAAGACAAAACATCAGTACTACTGTAAGAAATTCAGATGTTCATTCGCATAGCATGCGGAACGAAGAAGACTTCCATTCTTACAAAATTGCGACTAAGTAAAATATTACTTTTAATCAGAAATAGTTGCCTGCATCAGTCCCACCTTTTTTACAGTAAGATTCCGTTGCGCGTCAGAGGTCCTGGAGAGATTCAATTTTTAAAAAAGGTCGACGATATTCTTATTAGGAACCCAATTTATTCTATTAAGGACTTTCGTATCTTTCATGATTATTTTATATATTTTTTTTTGATCTGTTGTCTATTGACGTTACTATTTCAATGACAAATAATTAATCAGATATAACTCGTAAACGTCCAAGCATTCCATATTTCAATAACCTCTTTGATACTTTATTCGTATTTTTTGTTGTTTTTATGTGCCAATCGAACAAATCAATCGCCGTTCATTGATTCAATCGAACAAATCATCGCCGTTCATTGATTATATGTGTGTAATGGATATGCCTCTTGGCAGGTTCCGCAATGAAAACCATTTAAATGTAATTTTTGAATCAATAAATTATTACTATTATTATTATTCAGCGATACCATACAATACACTTTTTTTTTGTATGTTGGAAGCCCATCTATTGAATTTTTATAACGCTGTACGGCATGCCGTTTGGGATTCCGGGACGGTAGGGCAGGACAGTACAGCAATATTTGCGGATTTTAGGATTATTCCGCAAGTTCGATCTAGAGACTGAATTTGTTTATTCGCAATTCGCGACCCTAAGCAGTTTCGCTACGATACACAAGAGAGTGAAAATTCGAAGGGATCGCTTTAAGTAGGTCGCTAATACATATATAGGTCGATAATACAATAATCAAATAAATAAATAAATAAATATATATATATATATATATATATGTATATATATATATATATATATATATATATATATATATATATATATATATATATATATATATATATATATATATATATATATATATATATATATATATATATATATATATATATATATATATATATATATATATATATATATATGTATATATGTTAACACTTGTAATATATGTATATATATAACATATATATATATATATATATATATGTTAACACTTTAATTCCTAACCCTATCAGAACACCAAATTTGTACTTATTGCCAAAAATTCATAAACCTAATAATCCAGGAAGACCGATAGTAGCTAGTTTTAACTCACCCACAGAAAGAATTTCAGCTTTTGTCGATTACTTTCTACAGCCATTTGTAAAAAATCTCAAGTCACACATTAAAGATAGTTACCATTTTATCGAGATTCTAAAAAATACCACAATTACTAAGACTGACAACTTATTACTTGTTACAATTGACGCTGTCTCTCTTTATACTAATATTCCCCATGATTTAGGCTTAGAAGCGATTTCCCATTACCTTAATCAAAGGCCCAGCCCCCAAATTCCTTCTACAAATTTTCTTTGTAAGTTGGCTGAATTCGTCCTCACTAAGAATGCTTTTTCTTTTGAAGATGAATTTTATCTCCAAATTAAAGGTACAGCAATGGGAACAAGAATGGCCCCTTCTTATGCGAATCTTTTCATGGGGTTATTAGAAAATAATTTTCTTCTTACTCAAAATTTACAACCACTAATGTGGTATAGGTTTATTGATGATATTATACTGTTTTGGCCACATGGACATGACACACTCACTGACTTCCTTACAGATTTAAATAATTTCGGACCCTTAGATTTTACATACACTATATCAGAAAATCAAATTACATTCTTAGACGTTGATCTAACTCTATCCGAAGGCACCATTAAAACTGCAATTCATATAAAACCTACAAACAAAGAGCAATACCTACATTTCGATAGCTGTCATCCGTTTCATACCAAAAAGTCAATTCCATATTCAATGTCAATTCGCGGACACCGTTTAATTAATAATAAAGAAAATTTAGATAAGTACCTTTCCAATCTTAAAAAATCACTAATAGAAAGAAATTATCCTGCCTCTTTGTTAGATAAAAATATAATAAATTCCGAAACAAAATTTTCACCTAAACCTAAATTGGTTTCAAATTTAAATCAAAATAAAATCTTTCTGAGTACTACTTATTTTCCTGGCACTGAGAAACTGCGACCTATTTTAGCAGATTTATTCCCTATTATAGCTAACGACCCATCAACCAGAGGTTTATTAGATATACCACCAATTTTATCATTTCGAAAACCTCCTAATTTAAAATCAATACTTAATAAAAATAATCGAAATTATCTTAGTAATAACAAAAATTTTGGCCTACAGCCTTGTGGTCGATCACGTTGTAAAACATGTCCTTTATTAGATCGAAGCATTTATTTTACTAGTCCTAACACTCCTAATAGTTACAGAGTTCCTTTTAATAGTAGTTGCATTTCAAAAAATATTGTATATCAATTACTTTGCCAGACCTGCAATGCATTTTATATTGGGGAAACAACTACACCTCTTAGCATTAGGTTAAATAATCACAGGGCCAGCGTAGGCAATGATAGTCAACTTCCAATAGCATTGCATGCTAAGGCACACAATTTAACTTTTGATAATTGTTTTAAAGTAAAAATTATTAAGTGCCTTGGCGATAACGCTAAAGAAAGAGACGTTAAATCTTGGGAGTTGGCTTTTATAAATATTTTAGGCGCTTGCAAGGGTCCCGGTCTGAATAGGCAAAATTAATACAGTAATTATATTTGTTCAGACATATTCATTAAAAGCTTATTAATATTTTTCATTTAAAAATCATTATCAATAATGTTTTTCAAGGTCGGTTATAGTGTATTATAACGATATTGCAAAATATTATTAACCCATTTCTCTATGTTCAGTTTTTTTAAATTTAAATTTTGAAAAAATTGTTCTATCAGAAATGTCATGGAGATGAATACGACTTGTGTCGAAATATTCTCAATCATATAATTTCTTCTAAAATAAGTTACTAACATCCATTTCTGTTACAGAAACCATCCTCCTATACTTATTACATCCAAGGGCATACAGTAATTCGGCTGCAATAACTAAGAACATCATAAATTATCAATTGCGGAAACAGGTGCTGCTGCCCTAAGTATTTAAAGAGGACATTAACTATCGGTAAAATGTTTCTGGTCCACCAGGACCCCAGATAAGTAACTTTTCATGAATCTAATTTTATATATTATTGAAAATAATTTAAAAATATATATATATATATATATATATATATATACATATTTTTATTTAAAATAAAATTAGTAAAAGCTACTTAAAAAGCAGCGAAGGAAATCCCAGCTTGGATCGGGAAATGCTAATATTTGAATGAGATATACTTACGGATGTGCACGACTTTCGACGGTGCAATGTAAGTTTAAAGGTCCTTTTGCAGTCGACTAACGATCACTATTCATCCATATATCTCAAAAATCAAGCTATTAGATTAGCTAAATTATTATTTTCAAATTGAAATTATGTATTATTACTAAATAAATTAACGTATAAACTAAATGAAAGGAGACTTATCTGGTCTGTGTAGACCAGGAGCGACTCCACGCCTTTTTTTCTTCTCTATTCTTTCAGTGTTGGTCAATAATAGAATAGAATAACTTTATTGTGCTATAAAAACGTAACTTAATGAATATTACGCTGGTTTTATAAAAAAGACAATTTATGCACAAATGGCGGACTTATCGCGATAGCGATATCTTACAGTCAATCCCTGCTGTGGTATTAGAAGTCTGGCCAACCGGACTTCTTCCTGCCTCATACAGTGTTAACACAACAAAGTGAAAGTCGAGAATCTATGCTGGAAATGAATAGGCGATTAGTATATCTAAAAACTAATGATTAGTGAAAAATGTTGGTTCTATATTTCGGTGTTTACCGTTGTCAAGATAGATGACAAGATAGGTCATCTATCTTGACAACGGTTTACCTATGTCTGTGTGTGGGTATGTGTGTGTGCGTGTGTGCGTGCGTGCGTGCGTGCGTGTGTGTGTGTCTGTGTTTTTTTTTTGTATGTAGAGGTTTAAAAATACTTTTTACGTACGCACCCGGGATGGGGCTTCCCAGGGTGGAGTGTCGGGCTTGGTCAGGTCTTTTGACGTTATTGACCACGAGCCGCCGTGGTTGGTGAGACCCGACATGTATCATTGGCTCGGCGAATATGCAACCCGTACCGACTAAAAAACATCCTCTACCACCTGCCTCCTGTTCCCCGTGGGATCGCCGGTAGGCATTACAGCGCGGGGGGAGGATTAAGCCTTAGCTCTTCCTTCGGATAGTCGAAGTCACTGCTTCCTTCCTCTTAGTGGTTCTTCTTTTTCCTCTTGCCCTTGTATCTCTCCTGTTTAGCTTGGCGTAGGTCCTTTAGGACTTCCGCCGCAAAAGTGCTGGTTGCTTCCCAGGCTGACTCTGTCGAAAGCATAGCTTCCGCCAGGTTTTCAGGCTGAATCCTTCCTCCGACTGCAGTCTCGAAAGCGCGTCGGGACGCGTTGAAGCGCGGGCACACGAAGAATACATGCTCCGGAGACTCCTGCGCAGGCCGGGCACTCCGGGGAATCCTCGTGGTGAAAATTGTGAAGATAGGCCCGATAGCACCCATGTCCTGAGAGCATCTGGGTGAGGTAATAGTTGACCTCTCCGTGTGGCCGTTTGACCCATGCGTCCACCTGCGGGATCAGGCGGTGAGTCCATCTCCTATTGGTCGAGGCGTCCCAAAGCAACTGCCATCGATGCAGACTGTTGGTTCTCTCGTCCGTCTTCAGCTCAGCTGATCCTAGCGTTGTTGACCCCTTTTGCCTGTAGAGGCATCTTCGTTCCTCCGCGAGTATTCCGATAGGCAGCATCCCGGTGATAACGCACACAGCATCCTCCGACACCGTGCGGAATGCACTGGCCACTCTGAGGGCACTCAACCCGTAGACCGACGCCACCTTCCGTCGTGCCTGCTGGATCAACAGTACGTCAGCCCAAATGGCAATCCCATATGTAAGGACTGACGTGGTGACCGACGACAGCAGTGCTCTTCTTTTCTGTTTCGGGCCTCCAATGTTGGGCATGAGCCGAGACAAGACCGTCCCAACTCCCGCCGCTTTGGTACCGACGTGCTCTGACTGCTGCTTAAAGCTGAGCCGGACATCGATCATCACTCCCAGATACCGTAGTGACTATTGGGAAGTGATTTCGTGGTCCCCGACTCGCAGCGTGATAGTTTCAATTTTCTGCCTGCTAGGGATCAGCACGGCCTCTGTCTTGTGATCTGCAAACATCAGTCCCACCGAGATCATCCATTGACGGATCGTGGCGTAAGTCATGTCAAAGATGTAATCGATCTCCTCCAGTTGTTTAGCGACGATTACGAGGGTCACATCATCCGCAAATGCGACGAGTGTAGCCTTCTTCGCAGAGTCAGCTTCAGGAGACCGTCGTACATGACGTTCCACAGGAGAGGGCCAAGCACTGAGGCCTGGGGAACACCACCGGTGACTCTGTATTCCTTGGGGCCATCATCCGTGTCATATTTTAGGACCCTGTCGGTGCTTCCAAATATCCATAGCTTCCAACTATCCTCCGCAGGTATCCTGGCACGTTCATCTTCGCTAGGGCCTCCATGATGCAGTCCCATCTGGCAGAGTTGAAGGCATTTTTGACATCCAACGTTACTACCAAACAGTACTGCTTTGTGCCCGATTTCCACCTGGTGCCAGATATTGCGTCCCGTCCAATCGAGATGACTAGGTTGATGGCATCCAAGGTGGAGCGGCCTCTACGGAACCCGTATTGGTTGTCGGCCAGTTGTAGCTCGACTATATCTTCTATCCTCTTATGAATTATACGCTGCAGTATCTTCCCGGCGGTGTCCAGCATGCAGAGTGGACGATAGGACGAAAGATCATCTGGTGGCTCCTTTCCCTTGGGAAGAAGTACCAGTCTCTGTTGCTTCCACATTGTAGGAAAAATCCCTTCCTGAAGACACGCGTTGTATACATCCAGGAATATTCCAGGTGCTGCGTTGATGGTCACCTTCAGGGCAACGTTGGGGATTCCATCCAGTCCTGGCGCCTTAGTGTTTCCGAATCGGCCACATGCTTCCAGCAGCTGCGCAGGAGTTACTGGGGGGATCACCTCCATGACGTGCTCCTCAGTGGAGAAGTCGAGCTCTGGTTGTTGTGCGAAAAGCACCGCGACGATCTTTCTCAGGAGCTTGGGACAGGTAGGTGATGGCATCGGCTGGCTTTCAGCCGCTTCATGACCATACCATACGGTCTCCCCCACGGGCCCTCCTCAACTTCGTCAAGGAGCTCATTCCAGCACTGGCCCTTACTAACCTTGATCGCTTTGTTGAGCGTCCGACGTGCCTCTTTGTATTTGTTCTCCAGTTCTTCGGAGTCTGGTTTCTTCCGGCCTCGCTGTGCCCGTCTCCTCGCCCGGATACAATCCTTGCGAAGGGCGGCGATGGTATCGTTCCGCCAATATACCGACGGGAATTTGTTTGCACTGCGCTTACGGGGCATAGCTGCATCGCAAGCTTACGTGACTCTCCTAATGACTTCCTGCGCCTTCTCCGTGGCATTGCTACCATTGATCGGACGATCGTCGAAGGCTTCCTGGAGTGAGCTGGGGTCGAACGCGTTCGTCTTCCAGCCAACAGCATTCGTCTTCCTAGGTGCTGGTCCAGTCTTCCGTTTGGTGGATACCTCCCAGAAGATCGCGTTATGGTCACTGGCGATGTAGATATCCATGACCTCCCAAGAGCAGCTTCCCCTAGCGAGGCTGCTGCTCACGAAGGTGAGGTCCACGATTGAGCTCGCCTCTCCTCTTTCGAACGTTGGTTTCTCGCCACTGTTTAGCAAGACCACTTCCAATGAGGACATGGCCTCTAGCAGCGTTTGCCCCCTCGCGTTCGTCTTCTTTCTGCCCCCAGTCGACTGCACAGGCGTTGAAGTCCCCAGCGATTGCCACGGGGATGTGCTGCTTCGCATCCTCTGTTAGTCGGTCTAGGAGGTCCGCAAACTCGTCGATGGATAGGCTAGGTGGTGCATAGCAGCTGTAGAAGTAGATTTCATCTAGCTTAGCTCTTACAAAGCCGCTCTTCGTCGTGTTGGCAACCGTCTGGAAGGGATACTTACCACAGGACCAAATAACGGCCTTAGCGGTGGTGTCAGTCTCCCACGGCTGAGCATTGAGATGCTTGTATGGCTCCGAGATTATGACGAGGTCGGGCTTCAGCTCCCGCACCGACTGCGTTAGCAGGTCGTGTGCAGCCTCGCAGTGATTGAGGTTGAGCTGCAGTACTTTCATCGTCCTTTTATTTTTGACGCCTGGACAGCCTTCTTGTACACCGGACATCTATTGCTACCAGCGATGTGAGCTCAATTGTCCGCGAAGCCTTTCGTGACACAGAGGGCGCATTTAGCTTCCTTTTTGCAATTGGCCACCAAGTGGCCGTCCTCGCCGCATTTTATGCAGAGTTTGGAGCGGTCTACCTTACTCTTGCAATTGTTAGCAAGATGCCCGAAGTCCCAGCACTTATAGCACTTTAGGGGCCTCTCCACTCCTCTAATCCGGCAGGTAACCCAGCCTATCTTGATCTTGCCGTCTTTCCCGACAACTTTCTTCGTCGTTTCCACCGGTAGTCTCACCCACGCCATTTGGGTGCCACCATATGCTTTACGCAGCGATTTAACTGCATTCGATGGGATTTTGGAGTCGTCCCCAGCGGCCTTCTTCAGTGCCTCGAGTACCTCGTCCTTCGTCGTCGTCTCGTCGAGGTCCTTGATTTCGAGTTCTTCCTCCGGTGTCTTGCTGATGACCTCCGCCTCTTCTCCGAGGAGTTTGGTCAGGGCAGCCTGCAGGTCGGGGACTTTGTCGGTATTCTCCTTCGTGAGGATGATCAGCATGTCTCCCGTGGCTGTCTTACGGATCTTGTCAAGGAAATTGTTGAGACTCGCCGGCTGTCGCGTCCTTCTTGATCCTCTTGAGGATTTCGGAGTAAGACCCCTTGTCCGTCGGGCGGATGATGAGTGCTTCCGGTCTTGCCGCTCGTTTCCTTTGTTTCGAGGGCGGCTCTTTCGGCTGTTTCTTCGTCTTCTTCTTCTTTTTTCTGACCATCTGCCACTCCTCGGTTTTGGGGGGCTGGGTTTCCGCCTGGGGCGGTGGCGGAGCTGGCTGTTCTTTGCGCTTCTTTGCCTCTTTGACGTCCGCCTCAGGTGAGGTGCGCTTCCGCCTTTTCCCCGTAACTAGGTCCCGGGAATTTGGCGTCAACATTTCCTCGCCTTCTTCTGCTTCCGTATCTTTAGCCGTCGTCTCGGAATAGGTCCGAGTGCGCAACGGTGTCGGTGGCGTCTGCACAATCGGCGGTATGAGGCTCGGCTGGGGCTGAGTTAACCTCGGCTTAGCTGCCTTCATCTCCCTGAGTCGTCTGAAGGCGTTGCCAATGGCCACCACCTTCGACTTAATCGACTTAATCTCCTTAAGTCGAAGGTGGTGTCCATGTGGCGTTTGCCTAAGGATTAGCAAAGTCGTAAAGCCCAGATATCAGCTTTTCCAGCCGATCCCATGCTTCCATCTTTTTCATCCCCGCGCTTGCATCAAGCGCTGCTTGTTGTGCGTGCTGCCCGATCTTCAGAGTATTTATTTTTTTTAATTTGTTTTCTTCCATTTTGGTTTCCACGAGTACGCCCGAACTAAAAGGTCCGCTCCCTTTACGATAGCTCTTCAGGAGTAAGGCCACTTAAATACACCCGGGGTTGGACCAGGTGCCCCAGGGGAATCGCTTGCGGCACCATAACTCTGGTACCATCGAGCCCTCGACACGATGTCTCACCTCCTTGGCTTGGGGTGTTTAGGTTCGCGGGAGCTATTTTATTTCACTCCTACCCTCCGTCGCACTACGCAAACAGGGGGCATTCCCCTATCCGCCACCCGGGGACGCGCCACATAGCAGTATCACCTCTGCCTGTGGTGTGTGTGTGTGTGTGTGTGTGTGTGTGTGTGTGTGTGTGTGTGTGTGTGTGTGTGTGGGGGTGTGTGTGGGTGTGTGTGTGTGCGTGTGTGTGTCTGTATGTATGTATGTATGTATGTATGTATGTATATACTGTGGTCCATGCGTATGTATCAACAAGACGCATAACTGTGTGGTTACCATATCACGGGTAAGGTAACTACACCGCACATTCATTACGGCACATAAGGAGATCTTGCTTTTACTATGACAGCATATTATCACATACGTAAGGTTACAGTCAGTTACAAGAATCACGTTGAAGCTACTTTATACCGTTATTTTCGTATTACCCGTACTGAGCATTGCAAAACTTATAATCAAGTAATGGAGTTTCAACTAAATTCCTTGTAATTCAACAAAATTACGATTGGAACATCATTATTTGGTATTAAACCGTAATAACAAAATGGTAATTTAGTAAGAAGTCTAATATTTTTCTCAGTGCAATTATAGCAGTTAGGCAGCATTTTATACCCAGTAATGGGCAAGAGTATGCTTTCCTTCTGTTTTAAATATAAATAATTATTCGCGCAACTCATAAATAACTTGAAAGGGCGGAGGAAGAGAACAAAGGAACCAAACGACGAATTTAGTCGAGGGTAAATTATTTCTTTTGCGACCACGACAGTATTTTACTAAATATTTCATTTTGAATTCAGTTTCAGTTTACGAAAATGCTCTAAAACCGTTATAAATCAATACAGACATAAATAATACACATAAATAGCGCAAAGAGTCTTGAAAAGTGAACATTGAAAAGTGGCATTAATACCGAGGAATTACCAGTCTCTTGGAGACTCAAGAGATGATCCAATTAAGTTAATATTATAGCTGATGATTAAATTAAGTTATATACATATATATATAAAATTTTATAGGAAGGGAGTGATATCATTATTTAAACTCTTTTGCTAAGAGCGCTGTCGTTTTTTCGGGTCCCTACTATTTACCAATTTTCTCTGTATGATGACATCCAGGGGATTATATTTTTGTATGTTCTTCAAGACAGTTTTCACAATACATTCTAGTTAACGACTATTTGGTTTAATATTTATATATAAAAAATCAGCCTGCGTATGTTTTTGATCGCAAAAGTTGAAAAGCTTGAATTTTGACACAACGTTGCATAAGAAAAAGCTCGGGTATTTGTAGTAAAATGAAATTTTGGCACAACGACAAAAGTTTCCCCGCACCGGTGATAACTTCGGTGCGCTTCGACATCGGTGCGCTTTCCTTTAATTTCATATCAGACTGAGCCACAGCGAAGCGTGGCCTGGTTTAGTTATTGTCAAAATAACAATAAATTCAATACATGTTCCAGGCATTAAACGTTAAACATAGTACGTTTTACAGCAGCATTCTCTATCTACGGCCGCAAGGGCTGTGGCCAGGCGGTTGCTAAACACATCCGGCTGACGAACTTTTGATGTTTTGACATAAAACGATGCCATCGGGCGGTTAGCCTATGAATACGCATTTTGCGTATATATACTCGTATAACAACAAAGTTACTTCGTAACTAAATTGATTTTTCTAACTGGAGAAAACATACTATAGTCTTATGAAATAATTATGGTAGTCCGGAAGGCGCCTGCAGGTTTACTAGATCTAGAACTCATGTCGTTGGTATCACACGTTTTGTAGTGTGAGGGACCACCCCTCACAAGACTCCAGGTTGTTCGGTGTGAGGTGGTGGTATCAACTTACGAGTTATCTCCGTATTGAAAGGCGGTTTTGATGTGAAGTAGAAGGAATTTATTGATCGAAGGTTTGAATATTGCCAGTTATAACGCTTGCCGAATAGTTTACGTTGACGCGAGTGTATAGATGCGCGACTGCGGTTACGAGGATATACGGATGAGGATTGTATGCTCTTAGTATCTTGTACTGGGCACGGCTCGAGTCTGGGATTACAGACTGATGATTCGAGACTCAGGGAGAATGAGGAAAGGAAACCAAGGAGTCGGATTCGTTGACCTAACTCGTGAGAGAGAGTGCCGAATATGCCGTCGCAACCTCGGGGAATGATAATTTGGTTGCTTTTTCGCCGGTTTATATAGGCCAAGAAAAGATGCAATCCAAAATATTGTTTCATCGTGCTGATTCATAGCTGCACGAGTCAAAATAATAGCTGAATTGTGTCTGTGGATTTCACTGGAAATCGATGCATTTGTTGAACGTATGTAATAGACTTAGGGTCCGTTACAGTAGATATGTAGCACTAGGAAGTGGTTGTATAAAATTTAATTCACCTCTATCTCGACATGGTTTCGTATCAGTAGGTACACTTTGGAGCTGTTACTTACAACGGCCGAACCCGTCACCCCAGGATGGTATAACGATATGTAGTCATTCTTTCAACCGTGGGGTGAACGTAGATACTTAGGGACAACACAGTCCACCGTATAGCTACACTAACATGCCCGTCAGAGTTCAATGTCTTACCGCGAGGTTCTGGCAAGTGAACCCAGCAGTCCGACCTCTCGCCGTTTCTACCGGAATTGTCCAGATTTATCCGTACTCCGGTCTGGTCATGGATTCGAGATCGCTTGCGTGGTCACTACCTGACGTAAGCGGTTATTCTGTTTGAATATATTGCAGACCGAGGCGCCCTTTGCCCGCCATGGTCACTCGGGATCGGGTGGCCAACGAATTGATTCAAGGATAGATGACGTCAGGTCGACAACTACCCCCTGGTTATTCGCCAGAAGGTGCCAGAATGTGACTGACACAGCTTTGTACCTAAACCGCCCAGTTTAACCCGAGGTATTTCCATGAATCCGCGATCTTCTGATCATAGCCGCTTCTGAATGCATGATAACAGCCGTGGCAGAAGTTCACAGCGGCCCTGTTAGCTCTTGAAGTCCCTTTTCGAGAAGGTTACTGCATAGGAGTATAACCGTGACTTGAGCATGCCAGATAACACAGAGTTTGGCCAACAGAAGCCAAGCTGCACGGGACCATTAGTAACCAGTAGGTACAATAGGAAGCAATTTAAAGATAACGTAAAGCATAGAATATGCTTATTTTGAAACCAGCTGTTTTAAAGTATATAAACAGACTGTTGAGAATTGCACTTGAAAATATAAAGTTTGAGAAAAATAATTAAATAAATGTAGTAGGTATGTCTCCGAAGTGTCCTTCTTAGAAATTAAAGCCTAAACCATAGTAGTCTCATAACAAACAAAAGTTGATTTATTTAAATGGTTTTCCAAAGAAAAGCTATTTCGTCAAAGTATATAGAGAACTACCGAGGACGATATTGCAATTTGTAAAGTTATTTAGACTCATTGGCGGAAACGGCGCGGAGTTAATCGCGTCCGATTGGATTTGATCAAATGAAAACTTTCTTTCCGAAGTCAGAGTTCAGACTTCATGTACAAGTTAGATAATTATCCAAGTACTCTCCGAAGTCAGAGCTTAGTCTTCATTTATTATTTAGACAGTTATCAAGTATCTAGCTTTTTCTATTCTTCTTTCTATTTTCGATGTCTCACTTGTTTCTACATAGATGGGCGTTCCTAGTTCACATGTAGCTTGGCGACTGGCGAGTACAACAACCAGTGCCGGCAGAAAAGGGAGCGACGGGAGCATGCGCTCGAGGCACTACGGCCTCGATATTTTTTTAATGTTTAATTATTTATGATATGCTTACGAAGTCCTGAATAAAGTGTGTACTACCTTATACACATGTGCATGCTTAATCACGCGCTTTAACGTTGAAATAGACTAATAGATGGAATTCTAATGTATTATATGGCATTATAATCTATCCATAATAATTGAATTATGGCTACAGGTTAAATAAGGGGTTTTTATGATCGATCAGTCTTTTTTAAAGAACCATTCCTTATGTAATAGTTGGCTAAATACATTGCTATTAGTTTCGTCGGACAATGCTATTAGCATCACCTGAAGGGTTGCCAAAACGTACTTTAATAAGCACACCTTGATATGCTTGATAAGTATACCTTGGTATGCTAATCGTGCCCACTGTGCGACGCGTGCTCGCGTCGTTTTCGGCGAAGGTTATTTCCAAGTCTATTTCCAAAGTCTATATTCCACTGTATTTCATTATAATATGCTATAGAAAGTTGAGCTGTTCAGTGACTGTTTAGCTTGTATAAAGGTGAAGCCCTCCAAATGTTTTTGACTTGGACTCGCCCGCATCGAAACAATATTTACTTCCTATGACCCCAAATTGGTCTATAAGGGCTCTAATATCTCTCTTATTAAACGAAATAGCCATCAGGATAGGGTAAAGACATCTGTGGAGATCTTGTAACAGATCATTTCAGTAGGTGCCTGGCAAAAATAGATGCCTTGCTCTTTTCTGGCCCTCGTAAGGCTTGGATCTATGACAATTATCTAACTTCCATTACGTGCCATTACGGGCTCTAGGTTAGCAAAAGTAAGTAAATCTGTCATTGGAGACGGTGTTCGCTTTTATAACACTTTGCCTGAGGAACTAACCCTTTTACCAGACACTAAATTTAGAAAAATTGTTATTGATACTTTGTGCTCTAAACGCTATTAAAAAATTGAAGATTTTTTGAGCGATACATTGGTCTGGTCAAGTCGTTTTTGTGTAACATAGCTATGAAAACCATTTGTAAAGTGTTATTATTATTATTAATATTACTATTACGTAAAGCCATTGATTATATAGTGTAGTAATCAATGGTAAAGCCTACATGCAAGGCATAAATGTCTAGAAACATAAGACGTTCGGAAAGTACTGTAAGTCTACTTCGAATAAAAATCTATCTATCTATCTATCTATCTTCACATTTGTCATGGCCCTTTATTATTTACGATTTCACCAAAACCCAACTGCCTCGTCTGGACGCGCTAGTGACAGCAAGTTTAAAATCCCGGTTGTCCTTAGCCAAACCAGCTGACCCACAGTGCTGCGACAGTGGATAAAAATCGAAAAATAGGACTGACAATTTGACGTACTTCGATACCGTTATTCTAAGCAAATGTCGCCGCCCTAAAGGGTTGCCCAGTTGTACTTTAGCATTGAGCAATCTATCACCCTATATAATCAACGAACGTTATAACAATTGTATAAAAATATTACTAGACTTAAATTAGTTTGAAAAGCCAATGGGACGTGCTTTCAAGATCTTGAATGCCCAGGCTCCAGAATGTTATAAATACACCTGAACAACCAGACCATCGAAATACTTAGTAAAATCTCAGATTCGTGGACCTCAATATTCGTTTGTAGAGCAGTCGCAGCTGTGCAAACAAAAATCGGATTTAATATAAAAGAAACGTGAAATAATGCTCTATAAAACGGAGAGTGCAAAAAACGACATTTGCTTAGGCCACCCCGATTATGAACACCGGCCTAACGACATGCATGTGCGAGGTATTTCTAAGTAACCCTTAACGCATGGGCAAGTTATTTTGTAACTGGAGCATAAATTGCAAAATTGACAACACTACAATACCGAGGACAATGACCGCCCAGTTTTGTTTGCATCAAGATTTTTGTACCCAACAAAACAAAACATAATTATTGTAATATTGAGCGAAAGGCATAAGCAATAATGTTTACTATGCGGATATTTCACAAATTTGTCTTCGGTGAAGATTTACGTTGATTAGTGATCACAAATATTTGCAGTTTATATTTGGTAGGAAGAAGAGTATTACGTTGACCTCGGCGTCTCGGATAACTCGATAGGCTATAATTAATAAGGTTATAAATGTGACATTCAATAGAAGAAGGGGTCCAGCATTTCAAATGCAGATGCTCTGTCTCGATTACCGATGCCTAATAAAACTAATGTTTCTGAATATTTGTAAATTCTTATAATTTAATAGAAAATATTCTTTAAACTATGAAGATATTTTAAATGAAACAAAGAAAGATGTACTATTGTCTAAAGTGATAGCATTTACTGATCTGGTTGGAGTAATAATAATGTTGACT
The DNA here is from genome assembly GCA_944548615.1 of Micropterix aruncella. NCBI lineage: Eukaryota > Metazoa > Arthropoda > Insecta > Lepidoptera > Micropterigidae > Micropterix > Micropterix aruncella. The sequence continues at coordinate 18,745,667 of OX155955.1, read as the reverse complement.
ATGACTATACATCATATTACCCTTTCTGTATAAAATAAATGTCTGCACTAACATAGACATGTCAACTCCATTATAGAGATATATTATTTGTGTCATGAGCAAGTTGTTAATATAATGATCATGAGCAACGTCAGGGTATTGCAAGAAACAAGCTGTTAATAACATCTTATTTTTGATGGCCAAACATGGGCTTGGATGTAGAAATGTTTATTGGTTCATGTCATGTCACATTCATGAGAATTTTAGGAGCACCGCTTTGTACGTGGCTTTCCATTCTGAGTACCTTTTCTTGCGTAAACATCTATTTATTTCATAAGAATAAATATATATTCCTAATTTTGGTCGACAGTAAGGTGAAATGGTCATATTGAGTTGTCAACCACAACGGGCGAACCCGTCACCGCAGGACGTTTTAACGATTGTTCGTTCTATCGACCGTGCAGTGAGCGTAGAAGACTTTGGACATAACAAATCCGACGTCTAGCTACGCCACAACCCGTTAGAGACCAACGCCTTACCGCGAGTAGCCAGGTATGTTACCTGGCGGGCGGCACTCGCGCCCTAACTACCAATTGTGACCAGATTTCTCCGGTCTCTCGATTGGTTCCGAGTTCGAGGTCGCTTGCGCGGTCCTCTCCCTTACGAAGCGGTGAAACGGAGTGCACCGAATCTGTCGCGGACAAAGGCGTCCTTTGCCCGACTCTGAACCGGGGTCGGATGGCCAATGGTCATTTCAAGAGCAGTCGCCGTAAGGTAGACAACTACCCCCGCGCTATAGGAAACAATACAGTTCCCAGACTCCCCCGATTGTTAGTCGGAGAGCACAATCGATTGGCTTGCGCCGCTCGGTGCGCAGACCGTCCAGGAGCGCCAGAGGATTGTTCCCAGGGGAGACTGGTTGACCCAGTGTCCTACCCAGGCTCGCACCCCATGCGTGGAGGCCATCGGATGGGTGTTGACCCGTGAGTGTGACCGACCCTGAAACAGAATGGGTCGGTGAAATGGTCAGAAGTAAAAGTGGTGAAAAATGGAACGTCTGATGATGAAGTTATTTCTCAATTGAAGCAACCATTTTTTGTATTTGATCTGTCAGTCGAGTAAGTATTGGACTCGTCATCATACTCGAGCTCACAATTTAAGTCATTTTGTCAAACAAATCGTACTGAACCTGTAATGTTTCCACGTTACTATCCAGGGTCAAATGGAGCAGCTGAAAAGGTGTACAAACAGTTAAAAAAGCGTTGAGTCCAGAAAATAATATAAGTAAGAATGTGATTGAAAGTACCTATGCTATAGTGGACACAATCGCTCCTGACATTCCAAGTCGTAAAATGTGCGAGCACGACAGCACATCAGCGTTCTCGCTCTACAAGGGATGTGGCGCATGGTGCCAGGCTATCGATATCGATTGATTCTTATATCGATGATTACATACAAGTAAACTATTAAAGTCGACTATTATCGTCAAAACCCGGCTTTAATAACAAATCCAGAAAGAATTGCGGAATTAAAACAGATATTCTATCCTATTGCAAAATATTAATGCACTGCAATATTCTAAATTATCTGAAATGTCGAAACACAGCAATTAGTTATTGCCCTAATGGGGACATACTTAATAGGACATATGTCTTGAAGAATAGTTAATTATTTCACTAATGTGATTAGTACTATGTACAATAGTATTATGTACAATAGTACATTAGTACTATGTACAATAACTCGGTTAAACTACGTCCGTTTTTAAAAAAATCCTTCGCTTCTAGAAATCGCTATAGATTCTGATAACCTAAAATAAATTCAAATTGATAAATAATTTTGCTGCTCCGAATAATGCTCTTGGACATTGTACATGTCAATTTACATGTAATTACATGCAAAGTAATGAAAGATTCATTCTTATCGACGATGTACCTTTGCAAACAAACACAATATCTTTGCCTTAACAAAAGAATTTCCTTCTCTGACGGTGTATTCAAATTTGTAAAACTAAAGAAAAAGTAGGTTTCATAGACTAAAAATTATTTACATAGCATTTCATATATTTTTAAAAATTTTATAATGTTTTTTGTAACACCGATCTTTGTGTGGTGACGGTATCAAACACACTCATAAGTGTTTTTGAAGAGCTTGTTCTCCTAGAGCAATTAAAGCGGAAGATCATTTGGAACGTTATGAGATTAACCTTTGGCGTAACATTTGAAACCCTTCCAGAGAGTACTCCGTTTATTGAGGGTGTATTTACAGGACTGGCAATGAATCTCTTATGGTTTACGTGCTAAGTTCATTTAGTTGTTTTGGACTACCCTGAACATCCTAATGTATTACATACAAGAAAGTAATTTGTTTTGTTTGTTTGTTTGTTTCTACTGTTTATTGTGAAATTTCTCAATGGGTGGGTTTATTATCATACGACAATCTCTTACAACCAACCCTAATATGAAGTGTTTATATGTAGGGGAGACCGGGTATGGTTGTCTCACGGGTTGGTTGTCACAGCGGTCATAATAGAAAACTGAACGAACAAATAAGCTCATTAATCGGCGTCGAAGGAGCGCGAGAGCAACACCTTCCCCCCTACTTCAGTTCAGTCCGCTCTGGCATGCCGTAACGGAGACACGTGCATTCGTTTTTTTCGCACAGCGAAAGTATTTTTTTGTGCATCTGTGACCAGTCTCGTAAGTATTCTTAAATTTTGCATAGTAATAAACCTTACTGTTTATTTATGATGTTAGATATGTATTACATAATATCGCTATATAGTTTCTTAAATAAACATTGATTTCAATTTATTTTGGGAGGTTTTTTCTTAAAACTAGGTTTGGGGTAGGTTGTCTCAGATTGACGGGGGATGGTTGTCACATGCACGTATGCTGCCTTTTTAGTTGGCTCTTTGGGATTTTTCTACATGAATGTTTGTTTCAGAGCTAGTCATAAAAATGCCACGACATCACATGAGAAAATCAACTACAGGGCTTGTTTCACCATGTTGCGTGCTGCAAGAGAAGTGAAAAACCATGGTAAATCCATAAGGTGTGTTGCAAAGGATTTCGGAAATAATTATCGCACTTCAACAAGGTAGTGTAACAAATTTACTACCGAAGAGATAAGCAACACGGCCGTATCAACACCATTTACAAAAATAGGCTACCAAAGGAATCTACAGATTTTTACCGATGAACAGGAAGAAGAATTGGAAATATATGTATATACTTCTGGCTTTAAGTATTTATTTCGGTTTGTCTCCCAAGGATATTCGGAAAATAGCGTTCGAACTTGCTATTTCCAATAAATTGAAAGTTTCAAAGTCTTGGGAATCGAACAAACTAGCTGTCTGCGATTGGTTTACGTCATTTTTGTAAAGACACTCTTCTCTGTCCATTAGAACACCTGAAGCCACAAGTTTGGCTAGAGCCACCAACTTTAACCCACATAATGTCAACCATTTTTTTGATAACCTTGAATCAAGGAGTTCTCTGATAGTATCGCCACAAGTTTTGAAGCCTCTACCAAAAGCTCCACCGCGCAAGTCGCAACGAGCTGATAAAAAATGTAAATCAGCAATTTTAACAGATACACCGGAGAAGACCTATTTAGAAGAGAAAAAAAACAAACAGCGAAGAAGAAGAAACTAGCGAAATGTGTATTGAGTGAGAATAAGAAGACAAAAGTTTTATAAAGGAAAGAAAATTAAAAAGAAAGCAGTTGACAGCGACGAAGACGAGAAAGAGGATGAAGAGTTTTGCTTAGTCTACTTATCACCATACTCAGCTAGTAAGTCTAGGGAAGTCTGGATTCAGTGCCAGGATTGCAGGTTATGGGCACACGAAGCATGCACTATTGTGATTCTGAATATTCAGACTGATTTTTAGGCTGACTAAAAATAATTTCCTTAGGTTAGATATTTTCAATTCAAAAAACAATGCGTCGAAAGATATTTTTGTTACCGGAATTCTAAGTTTGTTAAATAGAATTTAATCCCTTAATTAAGTAATTTTTTCTTGGGTACAATTAGATACGTAAAAGATTTTATCTTAATTAAAAATATTCGTTTCATTTCAATAAGTGTTTATTTTAATATTCCCCTATTACATTACTATGTGACTACCTACCCCAGACACTGTGACAACCATACCCGATACGGGGTTAAAAGTCACACTTTTCTTTTTTCACAAAAAAAATAATATTTCCTGAATAAATAATGTTAGAGATAAAGTCGTTATTTCTTTTTAAACTAGAATAAATACACTATCCATTGATATAAAAATGTCATTGCTAAACGAATAAAATAGCCACTAAAAATGCAAAAGAAAATAAATGTGACTTCCAACCCCGGTCTCCCCTATGTGTGCATGTAACATTTGTGTAAGTGTCTGTCTTGTTATGGCATTCGACCGACAGAATTGAATGCAATGCAATTCCGTTAATTTTATCCCAATGGAAAATGGTGACCCAGCCGGGAATCGAACCCGGATCCTTACAATGTAAGATCAGGCGACCTAACCTAACACATGGGCCGAAGTTTGAGAACCCCTTCGGTTTCCTACCTGCCTGTTTTAGTTATTTCATTTTTCACTTAAGTACTGTCAAATATTACTATGTATCCGTCCATATCAATATCGAAAATCCATCGATATCGATAGGGAGGCGTGGCCGGGGATAGCGATCTCTATATCTTGTGCGAGGGCGAAAAGTGATGTGCTGTCGTGCTCGCACATTTTACGACTTCGAATGTCAGGAGCGATTGTGTCCACTATAATTTATTTTATATTGCCGTAATTATCATTGTACCTACCTGCCATTCATAAAATAACAACAACGATATTCCCCCGCGAACTGGTCTCTATTACCCCACACGGTATAGTTCAGAAAGACAGTGTTTTTTATTTTCTTTAATTTTAATCCAGGCAGAAACTGCCAACATACCCGCTGCTATGTTGGTACTAGTCATGACAAACGCCAGAAATCGGCTTATTTAGTGTATGGACAATGGGGGGCCTCACCTACCCGATGTGATTTTTAAGACTGTGTGAAACAAAACTTTAGACATGTACCTATATTATAAAAGAAAATCTGTTTCATAAAATATGTTTTATTGCACTTTTAAAATAAGGAAATTATGTTGCCGAACTCTGTATATAGCAAGCCTTAGGAAATAAATAAAAAAAATAGACTTGTTGTATAGCATATAGAACAAAGGATATAGAATTCAACCGAAGTTAATTAAAGCAGTATAAAAGGGACATTTAGGGTTAACAAGTAGAACAAACATTGCAAGAAATATCAGAGTTGACGTTGACGTAAGTAGCAATGGGAAAGTACAGGGGATGTAATTCAGGGATTCAGTAATTTATAGATTAAACCAAAAGCTTTTCAAATACTAAAAGGGTGGAAAACTGAATTAACACACAAAATCTTAACAAAAAAATGAGAATATAGAAGTTTGTAAGGAGTTTTGTAGCGTTAAGGATAAATAATGGATAACTTGAAAAAAATTTAGTTAAAGCATAGATCAATTAGTTACAAAAGTTCGCATTGATAAGTAATGACGATTGAGGCCCGGGAAAGCCTAAAATACAGCATAATAATCGAGTAATAACCAATATTAGAAAACACCCAAAAATAATGAAATTAATCAATAAAAAAGTAAAATGGGCAATGCATGAAAAAAAAAACAGAATCGTTATCCCCTATTACTAAGCGTTACTAATTACAAGTATTAGGAGAGCATGTTTTTTAAGCTGGATCGATCAGAAAAAAACAGGAATTCAGTTTTTTTGATCCGTGTTATACGAAAAAAATAGAAAAAAATCTTCCCAAAGTATACATTTTAGGAAAAAATTACAAAGGTTATTGTTAAGGTTAAGGTTAATAAGGTATATCCACCGGAATAAAGAAAACAGTGGAAAAGTAACTTGGTTCCTCAGTCCCTCAAATTACAGTTTCGACCCCCGGTGCGCCGCGCCGATTGGATATCGACGTTATCCGGTCGGCGTCCTAAGCAAATGTCTCTTTCATTATAGAAATTCAATAATTATGAGAATAAACAACGCTTCTCCCAAAATTAATCGTATCAGCGGAGGCGTGAATGGAATTTATCGGGTTTCCCTGCCACAAAACCATATGAAAGTGTGTGGGACATATGCGGCCATTTGGGAGCATGCTGTGATAAAAGGATAAATAGTATACACCAAATCAATCAGTAATACGTGCGGATAAAGGGCATCGTATTGTGGGGTTGTGCGGTTGTCGGTTGACGGTTGAGTTTCCCGGCAAGCAGACAACCCCCTTCGCGCGCTAAACCTCCTAAACCCCTTCCATTCCATCCCCTCTCAACCCCCACCCCCACCCGCCCCTTAACCACCCTATGTCCCTTCCCCCTTCTTCCTTCTCCCCGCCCACCCTTCCCCCTAACCCCATCATCCCCCTCCACCCCCCGCCCTTCTGAACCCCCCCTTTCAGCTCCAAAGCTATATTAGAAATCCGCTCGATTCTTATTTGATTTTATGCCAGTTTTGAAACTCTCCATCTACTCTACCATCTACTCTATATAAAGAGTAGATGGTAGGAATTAATCTGTAACTAACACCGCTGAATATTCACGCGGTAAAATCCATATTAATTTTATTTATAATTATGTTTTTATGTCCGTTCTTGTCTTTGATTCAGCTCACCTGTATAATAAATCCATCGACAAAGGAAATCTTTTTGTAATTGATGGCGAATGCTTTATTGGAAAGCTATAGGCTTGTTTACAGCGAAAGTGGGGTAGAAAAGGGTGAAAAGGGGTGTGGGTAGGGGTGTGAGGAGTGACCGCGTACATGACAATCACATTAAGCGGCGAGTTGGCGGTAATCGCACGGATTAACGCCGTAAAGGTCCACGTTTCGGGCGCCGCGACTCCCGCTTCGCGAATACATAACCGCGACTTGGCAACTTAGCCGCTATACCATGCGGCAATTGTGTTGTTTATGACAGAACAGAGCTGGTATTACACATTGTGAGGTCATGTGCTCGTAAAGCGTCTGATGATTATAGAAGGGGGGTACATTTATGAGTAAAGGTCGTACTAACTAGAGCTGTCAACTAGAACAGGCGAAATCCTCATCTCAGGGAGTTTTAACGCTATTATACCTTCTGCCTTCCGTAAGGTGAGCGCAGAAAGACTTGGGACGAAAAACAATCCACTGTCTAATTACACCACCTGCCCGTCAGAGGCCAACGCCTTACGGCGAGGCATCGGAAAAGATATCCAACGGGCAGCCTCGTCCCTTGACAACCAGTTTGGAAGGATATCTTCGTCTGGAATTAACCTTCAGGATACCTCCTGCCTCCCGACTGGTTACAGGATCGAGGTCGTTTGCGCGGACCTCTCCCTTTTGGAGTGGTAATACGGTGTCTACCGAATCTATCGCGGACCACTACATTCTTTGCCCGGCTTATTCACCCGGGATCGGGTGGCCGAATGGTCGTTTCAAGAGCAGTTGCCATAACGTTAACAACCACCCCCGCTCTATAGGAAACATTACTCCCGCGGCTGACGTCCCCCGGAATGCACAATCGATTGGCTGACGCCGCACCGTGCGCACACCGTCCAGGAGCGCACGAAGGTTGACTCCTAGGGGACACTGGCCCGCAGGCCAGCGTCCTACCCGGGCTCTCACTTCTGCGTGGAGGCCGCTGGATGGGTGTTGACCCGTGCTTTTGACCGACCCTATACAACTGGGTCTTAGTGGCTAAACTGCAACAGGGCCCATTAGCTCCCCAGTAAAGGCCGTAGTGAAATTCAGGACAAGGAGAAAGCAAAGGGATTGGCGAGACAGGGCTCGGGGGGAATTGCAATCGAACCTGCACCTAAACTTTCACTGGCAAAGGGGTACACGTGAATGGCTTTGCGCAAAAGGACGTGAGGATAAGTGAAGGACGACGTAAACAGCAAAGTGTAGGCAGAAGGGCGCTATAGAAAGACCCAACATCCGACTGACTAGATATTGCTTGGTTTCTCTATCATTTTTCTAGGAAAAAACCTGCGATTAGTGCTGGGCATGGTTGGCTTAACAAGGACATACACATTCTGAGCATAGTGGATGAGGCAACAAGCAGCATGTGCAAGCACTCCCAACATTATTCACAAGAAGAGAGAGGATCACAGAAAATTGGAAGACCCGACCTTAGTGGATTCTGAAAATATTATCTGGTGTGAGCTGGCTATAGGACTTGTAGGTAACAAAGTATTTGCCCTTATTTCGTTGTTCTTGTTTGTATAGATGTGTGTCGATATCATTGCGCTAATTTAGTGATACACGTGTAAAACTGACCCGTTTAAAGGGACATCGGTGGTGTATTCAGAAGAGGGTTATCACGTATCCGAACACAAGACGGATTAATACACTGAGACATATAGAGGTCATTCCTATTTCGAAATTGATTGTTTCATTAAGACGTTTTTAAGTATACCTAGCTCATTTTAAGATAATTGCGCGATGACACGAACCGAAAGACGAATTCGTACGAGCAGACGTGAAGTGCATCATAAAGTAGGTAAACAGGTCATATAATTTCCAATATCGCGGTTAGGGTATCTGCAGTCAACTCTTGGACTAAATACTCGTCAGGGTCTCAAATTACTTAGCTATTATCGGCATTGCTACCGATTGACCTGGCTGCATACTTGGGCGGATTTCAATTTGGCGTTCGCCTCAAATTAAGGTATTCACGGTTTGCGTGTGTAATACAAATGAGGGTAGGCAAGAGGATCCCTTGCCCATCCCTCTATCTGGGAATTAAGTTGACCGTGAAGGTCGACACCAAACAGGGCTATCATAAAATACCGCTGCGGGCGTACGGAGGCACTACGATCCGAACCCGCTCGACCCGAAAGTCAAGATATGTATGTATTAGGAACGCGAACGATGCGGCTCGCATCGCGTCTGGATTCAACGTGATTGAATTAATGGGAGGGAAAATTACATCCAATAGCTACGGCGATTAAATGGTATCTGACATGTGCTTAGCTAGAACAAATGCTTTATTAGAAGGTACTAGAAGGTATTAGAAGGTACATAATACGAATGTCTAAACATCATACATGTTAATGAGAGGTCACAAATAATACTTTATGAAATCTAAATCATAGTATTCCTCGCTAATCAGATGTTTCTTGAGCTGTTTGCTTTTGAATTGAGTGGGCAAACCGTTAAAAAGTTTAATGCCGACATAATTCGGGCATCGTCTAAAAAGCTCATTTCGAGGACGTAGCAAATCAATGTTTTTATTTCCTCTCGTGTCATGCTTATGATATTCTCAACTCAATAACTCAATAACATATCGTAGTATTATACCTACTTACAAGTAGATTTTGCTAATAATCTAGAAAATCTATCTTATCCAACGTATATATCCTTTTTCACCAAAGAAAATACAAAGAATGGGGATCATTTTTAAGAATGAGAAGATGACCTATATTTATAAACAAAAAGTGGACACAGCCTATTTAGATCCTAGTATTTTAGTAATGAGATAATAGATATGGATTACCATTACCCGTAAATCATGTTGACTGATCAGTCGAATTATTTTCAAAAATAAAAGATAATAACAGACGTATTCAATGGTTAAACAAATTGAGCGAGTGATCCATTGGTTCGACTAAACAATTATGTTATACTGACTGCGAATAGAGCCACAATGTTTGCCAATATCAATAATAAATGAGTACGATAAATAGAACAGAAATAGCAGTCACTACTAGCAGGAAACCATGATACGTTTACGATTGTAGCAAAATCCGAGTGACTCAATGTCAAAACAAAGATGGATGGGGAGTTAATGAGGATACACGTCGAGCTCTGATAACACGAAGGAATCATATCATGATTGATTAAAAAGGCAAGTAAGTGGGCCAAATGGAAAACGACAGATTGATACATAGACAAGTCACATAGGAAATTGGAGCATGTTTATAAATGCTTCAAATATTTTAGAATTATCGGCAAAAAGGATGTATTTCAGTGAAAATTTTTGGATTTTTTGTTCATACTTTAGAGTTCTACTAACCGACAAGTATTGTGAACGCGCTAAAATTATTTTTCAAGATAAAGAGGGATATATACATTTTGAATCCCCCCCCCCCTCTCACACCCGAGACGATTAAGATCATTTCCAGACTGAAGTGTCTCTGTGTGTCTATGTGTCTGTGTGTATTCCGCCGCGATAGCGCCCAAAAGCTTCATCCGATTGAGGTGAAAATTTTTAACATTCAGGTATCATTCAGACGTGGAAAAGATTATAGTTGAAATCGGTCCACCAGAGGTCGCGCTAGTCATACTTCAATCTCGAAATATTGCAGTTAGATACTTGAAATTCGGTTCACATTTGGTTCAAATACCTCATATACAAGCGACACAAATAATATTTAAATTCTGTCATACAAATGTATGTATGGGAATCAAATATAAAAATTTGCAGGGTCGCGCGTTTTGATATCTGGCGGCGTATGTTCAAAATTAAATCTTCATTGCGTTGTGTGGCTTGCTCCGAATTCGAATGTTTATCGGCGAAATGGCGCTTGCGATTCGATTCGATACGGCGATGCGCGCTTGCAATTCGATTTTTAAATTGAATGATATGACGTCCTTGACCAATTGCCTTGAGTCTTAGGGTGACACAACCGATTTTTTACCCCTATTTTTATAATTTTATTTATTAAATTATATAAAAATTCGATCTTCGCTGACAACTCGCTCGAAATTAAATTAATTTAAAATTTTACGACGACTTTATTTTTATAGCGGAATCACTCCGCGAAGTCCTCTGTCGGTGAGTG